>VDFB02105656.1:0-20642 GCA_007258455.2 Sequoia sempervirens | reverse complement strand
ACTTTATTTTAATATTTTTTCTCCCTTGCTTTTTCCCTTTTCAATTTTGTTGATTTAATTTTTTACTTTTTTTTCTTTTTATTCTCTTTGCCATTGATTTTTCTTTTCGGCTTTTCCTTTCATCACCTCTCCTTACCTTCACTAACGTGTATCGCCATTTGCATGAGAAGGGAGGTCTTTTGTAATAGTCTTCTTCACAACATGTTTCAAGATATTCTAAGTCAAAGATTTTACCTACAAGAGGAGCAAGTCTCGTACCTTTATAGTTGTCATCTACATATTGCCTGCCATATTGTTGATACCATGTAACGTTCTCTCCCTTGACCATCAGTGGTCCTGCTAGATTTGCTATCACCAACCATAGTCCATTCGAAGTCACTAGTGGAGGGGGCTTCAAATTATGTTCTCTAGCATATTTAATTACCTCTTCGTTGTATTCGTTTGGTTGGGCGATGAACATATCTTCTGCCATTATTAAGGCTTTTAGGCACGGTCCTTCCTTTTCTTGGTATTTGTCCTAGTCATATTCATCCTAGTCATCTTTGTCCAAGTCATCTTCATTTTGGCTTTTTTTTCCTTCCGTTCCTTCACAGCTTTTTTGTCGAGTTCATAGGACATGTACCCTCTTCTTTCTCCTTCATAGGGTGCATGAAATTTCCAATGGCCCCATACTCTTTTCCATAGTGCAAGTGTTCCAAACAGGGCATTTGTTAAATGTTTATTTATCCATGGTATTGCAATTCCTTCTACTTTTTTCTCAATGAGTCTTTCTTCCACAATTTTCTTTTCTCCTCCTACTATCCAATCTTCCTCTTCTACAAACTGGTTCCCAATTATTCACCAATCCTCTTCCATTGTTCCCCTTCCGCTTATTGCCCAATCTTTTTTTTTTTGCATAACCCAGCATGTTTCTTTCGATTTTTTCTTCCTTTCTCCTAGTATGGTTTCAACTTCAATCCGTTGATGGAGTCTTGTAATAGAGTTCCATCTAAATTCTTGAGTTTGATCTCTCCGTTCTCACCAACTTCTTTGATTTTAAAGGGTCCAAGCCACCTTACCTTGAATTTACCTGGCTTAATTTTGTTGTGGCTGTTATATTTTAAAACTAACTTGCTACGTTGGAATTTCATTCGACAAAGGTACTTGTTGTGCCAGTACTTCCTTCTCTTTTGCATTGCCTCCGTCACCCATTGTGCCAATATTCTTCGTTTGTCGAGTTTGTTAAGTTGGAATAACCACTCCTTCAGACTCTCTGTGTCGCCAAGTCTATTATCCACAACTATTCTCAAGATCGGTACCATATATTTGGTTGACACTATCGCCTCTTGACTGTACATTAGTTGGAACAGTGTGTGCTCGGTTGTCACCTTATATGTTGTATGGTATGCCCACAATATGATAGGTAACTTTTCTTGCCAGTCAACTTCCTTAATGTTGCACGACTTGTAAATGATCGAGACTAGTACTTTATTTGTGGACTATGCCTGTCCATTTGCTCTTGAGTAGTATGGACTTGACAAGTTGTGAAAGATCGGAAACCCTATTGTCATCAGGCAAATCACATGATTGACAAAGTGTCCTCCCCTGTCGCTTGTAATCTATATCGAGATGTCATACCTCGTTACTATTTGTTCATAGATGAATCTTGCCATACTAGCTGTCGTGTTGTCTGGCAGTGCCCGAGCCTCTACCCATTTCGTCAAGTACTCAGTAGCAACAACTATGTCCTTGCACCAATGATTTGGTTGAATTTTAGCAAACTAATGAAGTCCAGTCCCCACCGTTTGAAAAGTTCCTGAGGTTGAGATGGAAAAAGTGGCATGTAATCCCTTTTGAGAGGTTTGTCGACTCTCTAGCATGTGTCACATCCTACCACCCACTTTCAGGCATTTGTGTGTACCGTTGGCCACCACAATCCTGCGAAGAGAACCTTCTGAGCTATGGCATCCGGTCCCATATGCCCTCCATCCAAACCTTCATGGGATTCCTTGAGTACTCTTGGAATTTCTTCTTGCATGATGCATTCAACACATGATCAAACCCCATTTTATAGAATAGACCATTAATGAGCTGAAATGTTTTGCTCTTCAGTGCTAACTTTCGTGTCTGTCTCGGTGGCATCTCCTTTGGAAAGGTGGATGTGGATAGATACTCTCCAATATTCTCATACCATGGTGCTAGTGCTGCAATCTAAAACAAGTGTGCATCAGGGAAGTCTTTGTTCACTCCCTTGGGTGGTTCACCAAACTGAAATTTGGATAACTGGTCGGTGATGACATGACTCTTCCCCAACCGTAGGATTATAGTGAATGTGAATTCTTGTAACAATAAGAGCCATCGACTTACCCTTCCCTAGATGATTGGTTTGTTTACCAAGTACATGAGGGCTTGATGGTCAATGTAGAACATGAAGGGTGTAGCCAACAAGTAGTGCCTAAATTTCTGTACGGTGTATACCATCCTGAGAGCTTCCCTCTTTGTTGTATTGTAATTCTTTTTTTCCTTCGACAACAACTGGGTTGCAAAAAATACCGAGTGATCCAACCCTTCCACTCCTACTTGCGTCAATGTTGCTGCAATTGAGTAATTTGAGGTGTCGACATGCACATGAAACTCTTTACTCCAATCGGGGTATGCTAGTAGCGGTGAACTAATTAGTTGTACTTTCAACTCTTTGAAGGCTTTTTCTTGATCTTGTGTCCACACGAATGGTTGTCCCTTTCTGGTAAGTACGTCCAGTAGATAGGAAATCTAGGCGAATTTTTTTATAAACCTTTTGTAGTACTTGACATGACCAAGAAATGGCTTCACACCAATCATAACAGTGGTCCCCCACTATGAACAAGTACATATAAGTAGTAGACCGATGTTGGTTAAGACTGCCAACTCTTGGTAACTACCAACCGACTATAACAACTGCCGGGACTAATACATAAAACCAAAACATAATCATTTATTTATTTACTTATTATCTTAGCCAACTAAAACATGTTCAATTAACTTTCAGCCGACTACAATCCCCACCATCTTACTCCTCTTTGGGTTGCCGGAAAAACATTCTATATCCTTGGTTGGTTCCTTCTTTGAATCTAGTACATCTCACTAATGTCTATGCTCCTACATATTTTCAAGGTAAGAGCCTACTTTGGGATTTTGTAAGATTTGTTTGTTCTTTGTTCCCTACCATTCCCTAGGCCATGGTTGGAGATTTCAATGCCATCCTTAGCCTAGCTGAAACTCTCAAAGGTTCTAATCAGTTAGACCCTTCTTCCTTGCTAAGAGAAAATTTGTCCTCTCTTAATCTTATTGATTTTAAACCAAGATCTAGTCTTTTTACTTGGAATTATAGAGGGTGTGGGCTAGATTCTATCTTAGAGCACCTTGATAGAGTCTTGGTGTATATTTACTAGCTTGGTGACTTGTTGGTCTCTTCTTTGAATATCCTGCATTGCAAAGGATCAAATCAATGGCCTATCAAGTTCTCTTCCTCTCCTTTTTCCAAAGTTAACCCACCCTTCAATTTTCAACTAATGTGGCTTAGAGATCAGATGATTCATGAATGCATTGCCGCATGGTGGTTGGTAGAAAAGCCCCTATTTGGTACTACTATATACTCCAAAAGACTTTAGTTTGTAAAGTACAAGCTCAAACTTTGGAATAGATCATACTTTTGAAACATTTTTGAGAAAAAGAATCAGGTGCAAGAGGAGTTGGATACCATCACCTTTCAAATCAAGGAATAGTATGACTAGAAATTGTCTTCGTAAGGAATCTTCCCTCTCTAAAGAGTTGAAGGAATGGCTCTTAAGGGAGGAGATTTTCTGCAAACAAAAGTTGAGAATTGAATGGTTGTGTGAGGGAGACAAGAATAGCTCTTTTTATCAAAATTCAGTCGAAGCAAGGAGAGTGGAAACATTATATCCAACCTCATCTCTACCCAAGGGAATATTTTGTCATCCTTTTCATGATATAAGTGGGCAACTTGTTCAACATTTTTCCTCTCATTTCAAAGAAAGTGGCCGTTTGGTTAGGGAGGACAAACAAATCATTCTAGATTGTATACCTCCTCTCATCTCTACAACTATGAACACCTTACTTATGAGTCCCATCTCTCTTGAGGGGCTTGATCATGCTGTTTTTCAAATGAAGAAAGGTAAGTCTCCTAGCCTAGATGATTTTCCTATTGAATTTCTTTAGCAATTTTGGGATATCTTGAAGCTTGGTCTATTAGAGGTCAAATGCTCAAGGCGCTTAATACCACTTTCTTGGCTTTGAATCCTAAAAAGGAGGGAATTTACTCTTTTGATTTGTTTTGTCTTGTCGCTCTTTGCAATGTTACTTACAAGATCAGTACCAAACTGATTGCAGATTGCCTAAAATGAGTTATGGCTTCTTCCATCACTCCTAAGCAAGGGAGCTTTGTAAAAGAGTGTCAACTCTTGATGGTGTTGTTATGGTTGCTGATGCCATTTACTTTATGTCCTGCTCTAAGGAGAAAGCTATGTTTGTCAAGTTGGATATGTCTAAGGCTTATGATAGGGTTAAATGGTCTTCTTAGGAATACCCTGGCTTTTGCTTGGAATGGGTTGAATGGGTGATGAGTTGTATGGATTCTCCTTTCTTTTAGTTCTTATTAATGATATTTGCTCCTCCCTTTTTTCTACTTCTAGAGGATTGCAACAAGGGGATCCCTTATCTTCTTACCTCTTCATTCTCATGGATGAAGGATTGGGTAGACTGCTTAAGAACTAGAACAGTAACGATTGCTTTCATTGCTGGCCTATTTGTCAGAATATAGATGCACTAACCCATCTTCACTTGTTGATGTCACGGCTTTGTTGTGCATTGCTAAGATTCAATAAGCTATCAATTTTAGGAAAGCTCCTGATATTTATTTGGCTTCTTTTGGTCAACTGATTAACAAAGATAAGTCCAATATTTTCTTCTTTAATACCACCTTAAGCATCTAGTAGCGAATTTCCCTTATTCTCCACTTCAAAATAGGGCAGCTTCCATTTGATTATCTTGGCACACCTTTATCTATTGTTTAAACCAAGAGGGATCAATGGAAAAAGACCATTGAAAAATTCAAAATGAAGGTTGATCATTGGACCTTTTGTTGGCTGCCTTTGTTAAAGTCTGTTTTATAGTCTCAGCTCCTTTATAGCTTCCTCATCTTATCTACTCCCAAAAACATCTTGAATGATTTTGATGTTGTTTCTAGGAAATTATTATAAATGGAGTCTCATTAGCTGGGATCAGGTGTGTGGACCTAAACAAGATGGTGGTCTAGGTCTTTGACATATTGCCCTTAATAGCCAAGCTCTGACTGCCAAACTTTATTGGAGATGGTGTAAGAATCTAGATCAACAATGGGCTAAAATACTTACTTTCAAATACTTGGGAGAGGATGCTGGTTCTAAACTCTTAAGGATGGATTTGGTTGGTCATGGCTTGGTTGTATGGGATACTATTAAGAAAGAGGCATCTATGATCAAGAATGGTTTTTTCTGGATTGTTAAAAATAGGTACAGTGCACTCTTCTTGAAGGATGCCTGGGATCTTCACCCTTTGCTCCTCTCTTCTTTCCCTCTTCTCCAGCCTGTGAGCCAAGTCTTATGGCAATAGGGTGGTCTAAAGTTGCTGATTTCAGAAGGTCCCTTGAGGTGGTGAGGTCTTTGATTTATTATGCGAAAGATTCTAGCAGTTGACTTGAAGGGGGCCCTCCTGAAGCTTGGGCTGCTCTATCCTCTACCCTAGCTGATTGACCTCCTTGTTCTCTTGAGGATGCGGATGTTCTTGCGTGGGGCCATGATCCCAAAGGAACTTATACAGTGGCTCTTGGATACTCTTCCCTTGAATCATAACATGGTGGGAATAGAGATTTTCCTTGGTGGAGCTAAATTTGGAATAAACTTGGTTGGGCCACCAAGTGCAACTTTTTCATGTTGCTTTACTGTCACAATAAATGTCTCACTTGGGATAATATTAGGAAGTGTGGATTTAGGGCCCTTCAAAATGTGTTCTATGCAGCTTCTGAGGAAGAGTCTTTTGCTCACCTTTTTCCAATGCCCTTTTTCTCTTGGTTTGTGGTGACAATGGTGGCAGATTTGGAACCAACCTGTTATACATTTGACTTCTTTGTCTAAGTTTTGTGCTAGCATGGGCTGGCCACTCTGTAGCTAGCTCTCTCAAGGTGGGTTGGTAACTTGGACCCCTTTCATCCTCTGGCAGATTTGGCTTGAACAGAATCATCAAATTTTGCAAGGTCATTAGAATCTAATAATACAAATTTGGCAAAAGGCTCCGGATTCTGTTAAGGAGACTGTTGGTGCTAAGTGCTCCTTTGATGAAGGCATATCTCCCCCTCAGCTTCATATTTTAAAAAGCCTTGAGTTTCACTCTGATGGTGCCTCTTGCTTTTTCTGCTCTACCCTGTGGGCTTCTAGAAAGGTTAATACTAATATGTTTGGTAAATGGTCTCCCCCACCTTCAGGTTTCGTAAAAATTAATTCTGATGGTTCATCCTGTGGTAATCAAGGTGCTACGGTGCTTGGTGGAGTTGGTCATGATGAAGATGCGTCTGTTCATTTTTTCTTCTTTGCTGTTGTGTGGTTCAATACCAACAATTAGATGGAAGCCCATGCTATCCTTTTGGCCTTGGAGAAAGCTTATGCATTGGGTTGGAAAAAGAATATTTGTGAAATTGACTCCTTAATCATGGTTTCTCTTCTGAATTGGGAGAGGACTTATGAGATCTCCTGGCAGCTGGCAATTGTTGCTCAGCAGCTTTGTCGACTTGCTTTTTAGTTTGAAGTCATTTCCTTTGTTCATATCCCTTGGGAATGGAACTCAGTTGTTGATTGTCTTGCTAATTGGGTGACCGAGGAAAATTGTTATTGGAATGTTTTGAGTGGGGATCTCTCTCCTGAGAAAGTCTCACAACTCCTCTATCTTGTTCATAATGAACAATCCTCATTTTCACTCCTATTCTCTGTTGTGGATCAAGAGTGGTGACTGCCAGCCTCCTTGCAACTCTTTTTCTAAGTCTTTCTGCTGGTGTTATGGATTTTCCTGGCTTCTTTGGTATGCTAGATATGTTGCTCTCACCAGTCATGCTGATAAGAAGCTCCCCGCTTTCCTGGATTGTGGCTTATTGATGGGCTCCCTGGGTTTCTCTTGGAGATGAGATTGTGGCAAATCCTTCTGGGTTTTCTTTCTTCTAGCCTTGTTTATGGGTTTCGCCATCAGGAAATCTTTGTAATGCATTATGATCTGAGGTTCTCTTAATACAATTTTCTTTTGTTGCCAGAAAAAGTAGAAATTCTTGCTGCTAAAAATTATCCATAGAGAGAGTGCAGAAGATTTTTACTATTTTCTTTTTAGTAATTACAATATAATTTTTGGCCAGTCAAAAAATTCAGAGTAACATGCATTCCTGTCTTATATGTACAGATTTATGGGGATCCAGAAGCCGCTGACATTGTATTCACTTGTGGAGCAGAAATGGTGGTTGTTGGCATAAACGTCACCACACAGGTTATTCTGACTGGTATGCCAATAATCCTTTCATGTTTCCTATACTATAAATCGGATCATAATGTGAAATATGCCCATTGCTTACTAAACAAAATACTTTGTAATGGCAGAGGCGGATTTGTGTGAACTCAGGGACTCAAAAGCAAGACATGGAGATTATATCTATAACATGTGCCAGTTTTACAGAGATTATCATATAACATCGGATGGTGTTAATGGTAGGCAGCTTAACTTGCAAGAACTTTTAATTCTCAGAGTTTGAAGAGGACTTGGGAGGTTCTAATTCCTAATTGCTCTCCCATAACCAAGCCAAGTGGACTATTGCCTAAATAATTTTTCTTATAGACTGTTCAAGTTAGATTTTAACTTGCGTAGATTTTATGCTTAATGTGGTTTCTTCATGTGCAGGGATATTTCTACATGACCCCACTTGTTTTGCAGCCCTAATCAAGCCTCAACTTTTTGAATATAAGAATGGTGCTGTGCGTGTAGAGACACAGGGTATCTGCACTGGGCATACATTGATGGATTTCGGATTGAAGAAGTGCGTCTTTCTTATTTTCCATTCCATTTGATCATTCTATGATAATATGTCTTTTTTGTTAGGAAGCTTTTTGAACACAGTCCTTGAGGGGCTGCACTACACACACAAACTTCCTTTCAGCTTAGATGTTAGGTTTGTGGGGTGTCTATTATGCCAATTCAGTCCCGGACTTCTATCCAGCCTGGCCCCTTTCAGGAACAATAGGGCCAGCCAAGCAGGAGAGGAATCCTGTTGGGAAGTATGAATCTCCATCCAAATCACTGGTTGACCATGCACCTGGGTGGCATTGAGAATATCAATCACGAATTTCCTTTGTTATAAAACATATGTATTCATTGATTACTTTATACTCTTAACTTAATGTCTGATTACTACAACATTACTTGTCTCTTTAACAGATGGAATTCAGATAATCCTTGGACAGGCATTCGACCTGTATCAGTTGCTTGGACAGTTGATGCGGCAGGCGTCATTAATTTAGTAAAGGAGCTGTTGATGAAACCTTGATAGAGCCCCTGCCACCACTATAATTTGGTTGTGTGAACTGTGAAGCAAGCAGGCCTCGGCAAAAACTTGTTATAGATGATAACGATCATGATGCATGGTTGATTGCACATACTTCAATGGGTGAGAATGCTTGGGTCTAATATGTACTTGTTTGTGGGATATGAATCTCTCTAGCAGCTCTGATTTGTGCATGGAAACTTTTTAAATAACAATTTGAGGCCTCCCACACCATCATTTCTGAGGGTGTATTATTGAAAAGGTCCACCTTCAATTTCGGTTTATGAGTTCTAAGGAAGCTAAGTGAAATATATGTTTTACGTAGTTCTCATCCAATGGTCCTACTATGGGATAAATTTAAACAGAAATCATCATTTAGTAGACATTTCCGGTGATCACCAACCGTTAAAAGTTTGGCGGTGGTTAATAACTAAAATTTGATTTTGATGAATGGTTGTGATTTATACGTGTTGAAAGTTCCATTGGCCAAAAAATCTTTTGAGGTGAAAATTGACAAACTAAAAGTAAGATTTTTTGTCTTTTTAATTATTTTTTTTTTTAATTGAGATTTAGATGGAAAATTTGGGGAGAAATCAGATTTTCATTTTTTTTTAAATAAAAATTTAAAGGTATTTTTACATTGTATTGGAATGTACTTTAGGAGTCTTTTTAACAAATAACTAAAGCAAGTAGAATAAGAATTTTAAGTTCATAAATGTGATGTATAAGATGGCAACCATATAATATTATAAACCACGTTTTATTAAGTTACAATATTGTCTTTTTTGTTCGCGAGTAAAGTATTTGGTTAGACTAATCACATTTTGCTATATTCAAATTTAATTACGAATCAAATTTGATTCAAACAATTTAATCCTAAATTTATAGTGAAAGTTACTATTCAAAAGACAAACAAATACCAATACCAAATGTCCCACTCAAACCAATTAAATGGAGTATGGACCGTGCAACAAAAAATGGATGAGGCTATGGTGGAGGAGCCAAAGTCTAAGCTTGAAGTTTGAAGGAAAACTCGTTGAAACTTTAAGTTGTTGTTGTTTCCAAACAAATGTCAACAAGGTAAAATATGCTTGAAACAAGTGAAAAAAAGTGTGTATACAAGTTAAAATCTAAGTGAGTGATTCTCGTTCTAGTTTGGGTTCAAGTTTGTAGGTTCAATTTGCAGATTTGACCCCAAAAATTAAATTAAAATTGAGTTCATTTTAGATTTGTCCATATGACTCTCATTACATTCGAATTTCCATTCTATTATTGAGATGTTGATATTTAATTTTTAAAAATGTTGCTCAATAAAATTGCTTATATTTAAAAATATTTAAATGTTGCTAATATTTTTTTTTAAAATTAAATTTAAATTAATTAATATTTTAAACATAAAAACCATTACAAATATTATCTCATAACTATTAATATACGAAAATGATTACCAACTATCAAGTTTGTTAATAAGTAAAATTTTATTTTAATGCATTCTAACTTGTTTAGATTGAGGGTTATAACCAAACAAATTCAATGCACGTGTCAAATACATAATGCTTTTAAACACACTCACATGTAAGGTTTCACTTGCATTTGTTTGTTTAGTGTAAGTCAAATTGCCATTATACATTGTTGAACTTGATGTAGATATGATATGTGTATGATGTTTAAATTTGTTTCTTAACCCTATATGAAGAAACATTTCATCGATTGTTAAGTTAGATTTAATTTACATTTTGTGAACCAATTCTTTTATGAATTATATTGATATAATCAAAGGGTTGTAGTTCATTTGGTTAAGCACGATTGGTCAGGGTGATGGTATGTTCCTTGATTACCCCATTCACTAAGATTCAAATCCTTGGAGGTATGATACAAGGGATGAGTTAAGGATCATGCCCCCAACAACTTTGGCGGAATGGATACCCTAGTCCTTGACTCTTAATCAAAGAGGTATCAACATAGGCTCATGCTCCTATATTGGATAGCAACGTGAACTCGTGGATGATATAAAATCTTCCATAACAAAAAAAAAATGTATTTAGGGAATTGATGGCTCAACACATTGGTTGCTTTTGGCACCTCTTGTTGGACCTCTTGATTGAGTAGTTGAGGGCCTAAATTATAGAGGTTATATATGCACTTGGCCTCATTTAGCCTAGGAGGTAAAGTGCAGTTGGTTCATTATGCAAATGATCTAGTTTGAAGGTTATTTGTTTGTTTATACACTCAATCTTTAAATATGTAGGGGTGATAGCATAATAGGAAGATAATAGTGAAAGATCATTAATTGGCTAAATCTAATAGGGAGAACTCATTAATGGGCTCAATTGAAAGGTTGAAGACCTTTACGTGCTAGACCAAAATAATGATGAGGATCCATTAGGATATAGGCCTTAAATATTATAATAACTTATATTATAAGGTTTCATTACTTTAATTTTCAATTTTTATCCTATATAAAGGCAACTAGAGTAGATTCCTAGTTGTTAGGTTGTTATCTTTAGTTAGTTGTTTAGTTGTTTTTAATTTGTTGTTCACATTTTTAAATCTAACAAACTTGAGATATTGAAATTTCTAAGAACCCTATAATTTGGTATATAACATGCTTATATGTACTTGTAATTTGTCCATGAAAGTTAATCAAATTTATTTTTGTAGAGATTAGTCTCTCCATTATTGTGATTTTTTCTAATTGGTGAAATTACTTGATTTCACATTAGTTAGTATCATAACATCTTCCAATCAATAGGTTTGTATCTCCTTTTTGATATAATGGAATATAATTTTCATAAATTTTTGCTTCAATTCTCTTGTAGAAGCATCATATACAAAATCTAACACCACCGTCATGTTTGGAGCAATTTAGAAAGTTGAATTAGCCTTTTGTTTTGTCTAATATGAACCTATGTAGGCAAGTTATGATCATTTAAAGTTTCATCGTATTTTTTTATAATAAATTTGTAAGTACATCACTATTTATGCATATCAATCAAGGAAGATTTTGGAGTTGTATGATTGTACAATTTTTCCCTTACTACTACCCCTAACATGACACCCATTAATCACTTCTCATAGCCACTAGTTGTATATTTTGGCTATTTATCACTATCACAACTTTTTTGGGCATTAAATCCAACGTTGCATGAGAATTTCATTGACATTGACATTTATCCAACCATCGGTGACTTCCCTATACTAGCCACTAGTTGTCAAAAAACCTAGAGGCTGTTGGGAAACACAATTGTTGAGAATATGTTACCATCAAATATCAATGCCCCACCTCAACAAATTAGTCAGCATGCCATGCTCACAAAATGTAAGTGCCATGTCAACATCAAACTTGCATCCACCTAAGCATCTTTCCATTAAGACATGTCAACGCATGGCTAGCACATTAACATCCTATACACCATGCCATGTCAACACCATCATAGCCTACCACATCAATTGACCGAGTTATCATGCTAACATCATCAAGTGCTCGAGGAAGCTTTGCTTACAAGATTTCACATTTCAATTTTAGTGCATAACTTTTCCAAATCCATTCCCATCACCTAAAGTCCAAATGAGGTGAAAGTTTTTTTTATTCTACCTATTTTTCTAACATTGACATAGTGGTTATCTTAGTTTTTTATATTGTGCTTCCTAATCTTTAAAATTATAGTTTTCTTTGTAGTTTACTATATTGCTCCTATTTTTGCAACTTTGAGGTATTTTTCTCTCATACAAAAAATGTTTTAGTGCTTTTCCTAAAGACAGATATTTTAGTAAAATAAATATTGTAATTCTTATACTCTAACATGAACAAAACTAATAAAAAATGGCAACCAACAAAAAAACACAACACTCATGCACTAAAGACCATAGGCGATATGTAGATTAATAATTGTCATGCACTATTATAATATGAACTATGAAACTTATCAGGAACAAAATGAATTTGATAGAGATGATGAAATAATGAAATTGGAAGTTTAAAACATGCAAGAAAAGATATACATAGCACAAGAAGATATTTTTATTTGCCACTAAGGCAAACATTTGAATAAGAACTCTAAAGCTTCTTGAATGTATCAAAAAGGGGAACAACAGTATTGATAGATATAGCTAGCATCAGTATGCTTAGAGCAACACTGCAAGAGTATATTCATTTTCTTAATGTTCCTAATGACCAGATGCAAAACTTAAGGCTAAAGATGTATTTTGAAAGTGTGACGAGGCCTTCCAAATCTACCCTTTTACCCAAATTTTGAGGGTGAAGATTTTAACAAAGGATGGTACATTGGCATTGGTAGTTGACGTTTTGGTGAGCATGTGTTCTCTTATTAGTGTAAGCCTCTATACACGAGTAAAGCAAATATGGCATCCTATGACTTATATGTCCTTGCATCATCATATACTCTTAACAACATGAGATAGAGTTAAAAAGAACTATTAATAATGCAACAAGATATCTTCAAAAAAACCGTTCTCAAGCCCAAGCTACAAAACCATCATGAATAATGCTTTAATTGAAAGAAGTTGGGAATCTGAGGCCCTTACTATGCAGCATTTGCAACTCACCGTGCTTAAGGGAAAAAGAAGCTCTGAAGTTAGGATCACCAATAACCTAGACAAACTCAAACCAGTCTGAGCCAAGTTTGAATCCTAGTCTGAGTACATTTGAGACTACAAAGAGTCAAATAACATATAACAATGCTCAAGTCTAATAAGCCAGATGTATCAAAGGCCAATTCTACACAGACTTCAAAGGCAAGGGAGTTGCCTTGGCCTATCAGAACTAAACATAAGGGTAACATTTAATGATTGGGCCTGGCGCTGAAGCTCATCAGAAAGTAACCATTCAACAGAAACAGGGAACTACATAAAATGATTATTCAATGGAAATGAGAGAACTTCATATTAAATCAGTAAATAAAATCAAATGACTCAGAAATATCATTAAACTAAAATAGTGTCAAATATCATATGACATAACAATGGTCCAGTCTACCATAGAAACAACCAGATCTGTATAAGGCCCTTATTAGATAAAAAGGCTCTCGGCTCTTGACTTTGTCTTCTCCGAAACTTAAAACAACAGCAACCTCCCATAATCGGGTCTGAGATGTTTGAAATTAAGGGTCTTGCACCTAACCCCTGCCCTTTCATTTCTACCTTGCTATTGAATTTACGCCCTCATGCAGCCACCGCATATCTTGGAACAACATGCAAAACAAAAAATTCTAACCTCCCTTCTTGTATCTGTCATTAAATCAAATTAATAAAAATGAGCAATAACATTTGTTTATTTATTTGTTAAGTATTATGAGCATGTTGCACACCAATCACATTCCATGGCACGTATGTGCTCAATATCTCACAAAAATTGAATAATTTCTGTTTTCATGTTTACAAAATTGTCAAGGAATGGGTATCAGGTAAATTCACCGTCAACAATTCACCACGGGAAAATTCACCACCAGCAATTCGCTGTCATGGAAAATTAATCACAAAATTTTAATGCCATGAAATTTCCTTTCCGCAGCAGTGAATTGCAGGTGGTGAATTTTCCTTGAGATGAATTTGTTGGAAGTGAATTTTCCTAAAGCCTGAAGAATGATCATTGCGGCGAGTCTCAGTTCAAGGTCGAGGTCGGGCTTCGATGGTGGAGCTGTTAAGTTTGTTGAGCGTTCGCCATACAACTCTGAGGAAGAGAGCTTACAATCGTGGGCCATTGAAGGTAGTTGTCTGCAACTTATACATAGTTGATTGGCATCAATTCTTAAATAAAAATTTAAGACATCACCAACTTTCAATTGTCTTCGTCTTACAAATTTACTCCACCCACTCTTCAGCTCGTAACAGTTGCTGCTTGTTAACAACTTAATCTTAAAGCTTTCCTGTTTGTTTGAATCAATGTCAAAACATTGCAGCTCAATCTCTATTCCCTTCTTAATGGCTTCTCTTTCTTGGCTTCTATACCTGGGCAAAATATATGTTTCTACATTTCCTTTGGGAATTATGACTCTGCACAGCTTATTTGTATCGCTATTGTACAACTTTTTGGAAAATAGAAACCCAAATTGAATTTGGTTTGCCATCATTTGCGAAATGATCTGCAATACTTCTCCTTACAAAGACTTTTAAGCTTCACAGATTTTCAACTTCGAAAAATGTTCACCCAAGACCGTGTCTTTATAGATAGGTAGATACTTTTTGAAAAGAACATGATTTCAGGCTAAAAGTATAGTATTGCTTTTTTTCTAAAAGCATGTATTTCTCAATTTAGCTATTAAGTTTTATATAAAGCATCAACATTTCAATTTAGGAGCCTTGTATAAGAATTTTTTTATTACTAGCTAAAAAATTTTAGTCTGCATGATCTTTTCAAATCTATTTTAAGTAATGACTATATATAGATGTAATGTTTTTTAAATTCTTGTATATGCTTTTTTAATGAAATTAATGGTTTTTCAATTTGAAACTAAAATATTAATTTTTTTTTTATTGATCATATATAATTAATTAATGTTAATTTTATCTCATTATTTTATATTATTTATAATTTTTATTTAATTAATTTTTATTTTAATATACAAATTTATAATAATATGATTAATTTTGTGTTATTGTAAGTAAAAAGTTTGGAGAGCTTTTCTAAATTTGGAGAGGTCATTTTTCATGCATTCCTTTTGTTCCTTACAAATTATAATATCCACCGATATATAGAATCATTCACACTCACACCGTTCAAAATAAAGAAGACATATATTTCACTATTAATTTTTAATATATTATTAAGTTTTTTTTTTTTTTTTTTAGACTGCAGGAATCGGGTAGCACGACCCCCTATAAACTGCAGGTGCGCCTGGTAAACTTTTTAACGTGACTGGCGGCGCTGGTGCGACACGCCCTCTGGTACCACGGGGGTGGGGGAGACTAGAACTTGTGACCAACCTCTTGCTACAGGAAAGATTTAGCCAACCAAGCTAGGGCCCCAACCCCATATATTATTAAGTTTAAAGAAGACACATTTCTGCAATTTTTTTAAATAATTGCATGTTTGACTGGATTATTCTTGGGCTTGGCTAGTATACGATTCAAGAAAGCACATATCATTAACAAGTTACGTGGACAAGGCAAACAAGGACAAAAAAAAACTCACAGTTATTTTGAAAAAAAAAATTCTTGTATGTTGATAATTTTAATTGATCGACTTCTAAACCTATAAATATTGCCATTTAACAACTCCATTTACTTTGTGAATATTTTGTCCAACTAAACTGATAATTTTTTTTTTTTCTTGACATGCATGATTGTGATGAAAACCTAGAACACAAACCTTTTTATCTGACAAAACATGGAAAGGGTTGCCTGCCCAAGTGGGAGGGCATTGTGTTGTGATAGAATGAGGCCAATGAGCACTACATCAAATCCTTAAACCAAATAGATACGGTGAAATAAGAAAAATCCAAATTAAAAGGAAATAAAAATATTGGATATTAGTCATCTAGTAAGTAAACAACCTAGGAATGTCGTCTCAATCCAAAACTAGGATTACTTGTTGAACAATTGGTGGACTATAGTGATTGCACGATATGCACAAAATGGATTTGTTGAAAATGATTTTTCGTAACCTTTGCCAATATCCTGCATGTGTGCTTTAAAATGAATATTTTGGAGCAGGATATGCATATCCAACAAAGAATAATTGAAGGGGGATTTTTGTCAATTATTATAGTTGGAAATACTCGAGTAGACATGTATGGAAAATGTGGAATCTTAGAAAATATACTAAATTATTTGATAGAATGCTTAAAGGAAATGTGGTTTCATGGAATGCCATGGTTGTAGGATATGCATAAATGGTGTTTTAAAAGGATTTACAAACTTTTAAGCAATGTGCTAGGGGAAAATCAAAATATTTTACCCTCTGCCTGCACAATTCTAAATGTTGTCACTATTGCTCAAAATATTGTCAAAGTGAAAAACTTATAAAATAATGGCTAAAATGTAAAACCTTAGCCCTAGGACCAATATCTATTATACATCATTTGTTCCTCATCCCAATGATGAATTAGAGTGTAATCCACAAAAATGTAGAGGGGGACCAACCAGACCAAGGCTCCAGATCAATGAGAGCCAAGAGCAAAAGGCTACCCTGATCTACCTCAAGTTGAACAAGCATTGGATGTCAAGGATAGAGAATTAAGAGCACTCTCAGTGCTTATGTCACTCTACTAACCCGAGAGTTTTAATAGGGCTAAACGAGTAGATTTTTGGAACCTAGACTGTACCTAAAATAGCTCTCTGCCAAAGGACAACAATGCAGAATAGGGATGATAGTGTGGCGTGCTGGCTTCTCACAGGTGCATTGGCGTCCGTACAGATAGAAAGTGCAAAAGGATAGTGAAAAGTATGAGGATCCTACTGATAGCTTAGCAATTGAGGTTTAAAGATGATAACTAAAATTCAATAAATGATGAAATAACGTAAAAGATGATAAGAATAAGGGTGGTGAAGATTTTACTCACAAAAGGTCCAGTTCACCAACAAGCTCCACACAAACATGTACCTACACATAGCCAAGAGCGAAAAATGTTGGGGTTGTTTCAGGGTTTTCCGTAGTCAAACCCCCATTTTGGTGTTTCCACCTCCACGAACAACCAAATAGATAGAGAGATAGAAATATGATAAAGAAAATATGTTGGAATAGAAAAGAAACCAAACACTATGAGAGGCACTATGCTACTCAAAACCAACAACAAAGTAGTAATAAGAAAGAGTTACCACCCTCAACCAAAGGCACTCGAGACCAATGAGAGAGGAATGAAAGTCTACGGCTGATAGGGTAGGGTTGGATGAGACACTCACTGTCCCATGCTCTGGGTCTCAACTTGGAAAACCCTTTGGTGTCACTCTCCACCTTCTTAACCTATAGGACCTAATGCTTGTTAGGCACCCCTGGTTCTCCTAGCCAACCCTACTATCATCTTCATTTCCCTAACCAAGCCAATCTTGGTATTCCTTCTCTCTTTCTCTCCTTAGCCTTTAATCTTCTTAAAGACTAGTTATCCCTCAAATGCTTCACTAACTTGATGCAGGGGTGTGTGATGACTTCTATGGCTTCAAAACCATCTCTCAAGGGTTCTTGTTCAATCTCCAATCACCATTTCTCCATCGCTCACTCCAAACCCTATTCTAGGGTTTAAGAAGGGCTACTAGCCCTTGAGCCCCAATTAGGCCTCCTAGCCCAAGAAAATAGGCTTAAGCTCCAATCCTTCTCTAGATCATGACAAACTTCCTTTGGAGACCCTGGTTCATTTTCCAACCTCTAAAGGATTTTTGCGGTTATAGGCCTTCACTGGCCGTACACAGGCGTAACCCTGATTTTGTGAGATTTAGGGCTTTCTAAGCCAATTCTTGATCAAACAGTGATCTGTCTGCTTCTTTCAACCACCAAAAGGGCTGGTGAAGACTCTGCCTTCCTGCCAAACCTTTGTGAGGGTCTCCTATATCCACCACACGCCTAGTTGATAGGGAACTAACACCCCTGCAACGTTAGGGTTTGGTTTTCACTGTCTTTCCTAGCCGGGCACAGTCAAGCTCGCCTAGGAGAAGACTTTCACCATGCTACCTAGACTCCTACCAACTCCTACACCTATTCTATATACATGCATGGAGCTTAGCCTCATTCCCCATGGGCTATCTACTAGGTATAGTGGAAAACAGAGGTCTAAGACTCCATGAATCACAGTCTACTGGACTAATCAGAAATGAAAAGAAATGAAACTAACTAAATACAAAGCAAGAAAATGATGAGACAAACTAACTACTGACCACACAAAGCCTGTAAAGCAATTATCACACATGCCACACACTGTTCAATTCCTAGAACCCTCCATTAACACACTAATAAGAACAAAAACCAGAAAAATTGCAAGAATTTCATTGTTTTTCCTTACAACAGCAAACTTCAAATGAAACAAAAACTTCTCCAACCCCTAGAATAGGTCGAAGCACACCTTTTAAAGGTTCATAAGGTGGTTACATTTCCCTTGGTCGGACTTAACCACCATACAAGGCCAAAATTGCACAAATGCAACATTTTGGGCTTTATTTCCATCTCCTAGTGAGTCCTAGTGGAAACAAGTTGTGAAACTCATCCAATCTACCTTGAACTACTGATCAACCTTCCTTCTAACATATTCTAACATCTCAAACACAAAACTAAATGGTCAACATGACCTTAAAGCATTAAAAACACAAAATTCCTTTCTAGGCTTCCAAATTTGCCTAGTGTTACCGGATTGCTTCCTAGGTGCTCCTGCACCATTCTCCCCCTCTCAGCCCAAGCACTAAGGAATGGAAGGAGAGACCAATGACAGGTCAATTCCAGACTTCTTGAACTGATCTTCTTGTACCCAAGTAGCTTTTGATTCATGCTTGTTCTTCCACTTGATAAGGTGCTCCATGTACACCTTGTGTCTTGTAGCCTTCTTCACTCTTGACTCTAAGATCTTCTCTACCTGAGGTTTGTCTTGATGGGGTAAGGGTACATTTCTGATGTCCTTGAAGATCTCCTTATTGTTCTGTTCCACATCATTGACTAATCCCTTGTACTTGATCAAGTCAGCTATATTGAAAACTGGTGAGATTCCTAGATTGGTAGGTAACTCCACCTTTTATGCATTATTCCCGTACTTGGCCAATACCTTGCATGGACCCACTCTCTTCATCTGCAATTTGGTTGACATTCCCTTCTGCAACCTTGACTTGTTAAGGTGGACCATGACATAGTCTCCTACTTGAAATTGCACATCTTTCCTTGACATATCTGCCTTCTCCTTCAATTTTTGTGTAGCTTCAGTGACTGTCCTCTTTACTTGCTCCTGAATCTCCTTCATGGTTTGACTAAAGTCTTTTGCATGTCCACTTCTTTGTTCCATAGCTCCAAGATCTTTGAGCTCACATATGCCTCTTGGGTGCATCCCATACACAATCTCAAAAGGACTCTTCCCTGTGGTTTGGTTCACACTATCATTGTAGGCATACTCAGCTTGTGAGATAACCATATCCCATGTATGTCCATACTCCTTAGTTAGGCACCTTAAAAGATTACCTAGCACCCTGTTAACCACCTCTGTTTGACTATCGGTCTGAGGATGGTAAGCTGATCCAAATGATAAATTGGTACCTAATCTGCTCCATAGAGTCTTCCAAAAGTGACTCATGAACTTCACATCTCTGTCTGAAACAATGCTCAAAGGAAATCCATGGATCCTTACAACTTCTTTGAAGAAAAGATGAGCTATGGAGCTAGCATCATGAGTAGTTTTGCAAGGAATAAAATGACTCATTTTGCTAAATCTGTCTACCACTACATAAACACTGTCAAAACCAATCTTGGTCTTAGGAAGGCCTACCACAAAATCCATGCTCACACACTCCCAAGGTCTGTTAGGAATGGGTAGGGGTTGATATAAACCAGCATTACTAGCTCCTCCCTTAGCTTTCATACACACAACACATTCTTCCACATACTTTCTAACATCTCTTGCCAACTTAGGCCAGTAATAAAATCTTTGCACTAGATCTAAAGTCTTGTTGATGCCAAAATGTCCACTAAGACTGCCATTATGCTTTTCCTGAATCAGATTTTCCCTCATTGACCCTCTTGGAACACATAACTGATTCCCTTTAAACAATAACCCACTTTGCAATGTATATTCAGAGTATTGGCTATGGAAATGGTTCTCAAAGTTAGAACATACCTTATAGACCTTTAAAAATTCTTCATCTTCCCCATATAGATCCTTGAAACTCTCTATGCCAATGCTCTTGATTTGTATCTCTTGCACTGTCAACAATCTCCTACTTAGTGCATCTGCTACTTTGTTTAGTTGTCCCTTCTTGTGCTTGATGGTGAAGGTAAAAGCTTGGATGTATTCCATCCACTTCAAATGCCTATTACTCAACTTCTCTTGAGTGTTGATAAAGCTAAGTGCCTAATTGTCAGTAAAGACTACAAACTCCTTGGGTAGAAGATAATGCCTCCATTTCCTAAGTG
>VDFB02105655.1:0-17523 GCA_007258455.2 Sequoia sempervirens | reverse complement strand
CACAATTAAAAAAGAACTAAGTTTTAACTATCAGGAAATTCAAATGCAAGCAACTGCAAACAATGAAAGTACTAAGCACGTTTCAGACTTGAATCTGAGTGATCTCAGTGCCTCTAGTAAGTTTTGAATTCCATCTAGACATGCATACAATCAACTAATAGGCCAGATCTACACTGAATACATCTTATGCTTGGTCCTTCTATCCATTATAGTTTGTATAAAATTGGCAGATAGAAGGTAAAATCACTGCTTTACAAAAGCTACAGAAGAGCAGAAAGTGAAAATAATCTGGGCAACATTTTAACACTCATCAGGTTGCCTCTATTGTATGAATATCATCTAGCAAGTAACTTCTGCTTAGAACACAAAAGCCCATATAAATATAATATCTTCAAATTTAGGCTTTAGCACATTAATAAGGAACATATCAAAGCTTGCTGACAAAGACATTCTTGAGCAACTATTACTTTCAAGCATTATGCTTACCATTTACAGGCGCAGATAAGGCACTCGCATAAGGACAATTGTAATTCTATACTGCTGGTTACAATTCTTGCTTCAAACATCTCTTCATCATGATTTCTCAACACAAAAACCACTAAAAAATAATAGTTTATCAACCAGAGTGATCAAGTTTAAAGAACTGACATAATATAAAGAAAAGCTGGCACTTTAGATTCCAGTTTAGATTCAAGATACATGTTTCTTCAAGAAGTACCAGCTAGCTATAAAGTTAATAATAACTTAAGGAAAAACTCGGATAACCTTCTTGTACAAATCATTCTTTGTATCTTAAGGAAGTAACTAAACATAAAATGGCTCTTCTTTCCTCTATGTTGCACATATTCTTAATTCACTTTGATTTTCCTCATACCTGCTCTATTATGTTAATGATCCTTTGTATTTTGCAACATCTGTCAAAGAATTTTGAACCTTATCCATGGAATTATGCTGTAAGCGTTGCAAATCCTCAAGCAACAAATGGAGCATTTTTACAATGTTGGACTTGGGAATGATTTCTGTGGCAATAGAAATTACAAGCAGCTGACTCGCTTTGAAATTTATCATAAGAGCTTTTACTAAGATGGATGAGAAGATTATAGGATTGTTATCATTAACAAACAAGTTGTTAAACTGGCACTAGCAACCAGAAATAGTTGTGACAAATTAGATGCTCTCAGCTTCGACTCAATCAAAAATGGCTGTAATCTGATGCGGGAAAGTCTGATATAACTAATAGAACCTTGCACCTTGCTACATACTAAATCTATGGTTCATAATAGAGATGAATGGAGCATAATTAAAAATCATAAAAAGAAATAAAGCGCCCCTGATCAAGACTGAGAAATATTTATTGCCCATTTATGAAAATCACAAAAGATAACAAATTCGATACCAAGGTCAGCCCATGCATGCCCAATGGAATGGCATCTGTGGAGCAATACTTGGTGGCTATCCTTTAAAGAGCTCTAAGTTCTAACTACCTACCATAACAAATTTGCCATGATATTGGCTATAAACTCATACATCAGCTCTTCCAATTCAAAACAATGGGATATTTTGCAGACTTAAAAAGATCAAGATTTCGGCAAGTTACCTTCATAAGTTCCAACAAGCTGGATTGCTGATTTTCAATCTGAACCAGTTGTTCCCGAATCATAGCCAATTCATTTGAATCATGGCCATTGCACTGGCTTTTAAAATTATTCTTGCCTGCATTGTTTGTGTTCTGCTTCTCAATAGGAACTGCCTCAACAGCAGGCTTTAAATCAAAAGGTTGGTCAATCACTACACATTTGGTGTCACAATCTGAGCGTCTGGGGGTGTCCAATTTTTCCACTATCTCTGTACCTTTATATCTTGATCCATGATCTACATTTGAAGCTCTCCTTTCTTTTAGTTTAGCGAACAAATTTTTACTGTAACTTTTGTCATGATCTTCATGTACAGGCCGACTTTGAGGAACAGCTACCTCAATCTGCCAACTATCTGCATTTTTCTGACCCTGCTTAAACAATAAGGCCGGATTTGTCTTTTTGTCAGTCAGAGGAGATCTTTTCCGTATCCTGCTAACAGAAACAGTATCTGGAGGAGACCTGCTCACAGTAATGCTGCTTTTCTTTACAGAGCCAAAATCGGGCTTGGAAGGATTGGAAGGCTTAAAAGCAACAGAAAAATGACCTTCACACATATTTTCTGCAAATTGAAAATAAAAATTTAAAATGAGGGAAAATAAAAAATAGAATTGAAATTAATCTATAGCGTATTATGAATTACCTATTTATTTTAGAAAAATATGTGAGTGTGAACTACTAGAAAGAATGAAAGTAGTAACGTATCAATCCCATGCACTATGACATAGGAATGAGGGAAACTACATCTAATTGAAAAGCAAGCCACTTGAAATCTAAATTAATTTCTGAAAAGCTCTAGTAAGATGAATATTTTAAAAAGTCTGAGAAAATCTTAGAGAAAAAGTGCATACTGGTTGGAAATATGATGAAAGTGAAAGGGCACATCTATATTGGAAGATTATAGACAAATGATCTCAGGTACACCATAATAACATGTGAAACTCTTAGACAAAAACCACAGAAGTAGTGCAAGTTATATCTCCTCTAGCATGACAAATTCTGTGCTCGATTATATTTAGTCTCAGGCGATGGTATACCTTTAGCAGAAGATTCTCTTTCATGAGATGATAAATACTCATCAGAATCTGGAATGCTTTTCCAGCTTTGTAATGCCTCATTGACCGTGTCTCGAACTGGTTTCACCTATTTCAAAATTTCCACATAAACACATCAAAGCTAGAAAATTAAAATAACAAATCAAAATCCCAGTGTTAGATATAAACTATATATCAGTAAATTTATTAGGACCAGAACCATGGATAGCCCAAACAAAATAACAAAAATATTAAAATTAAATATAAGCCATGATGAAAGAGTTCAAGTAAACCAAGAACCATAAAAAATCCAAAATTCCCACTCATACACATCAATGCTAGAAAGAGAAAGTAACAAATGAAAATCCCAGTATTAGATATAAACTACATTTCAACCAATTTGCTAGGACCAGAACCCTGGACAACCTAAACAAAATATCAAAAAATTAAACTTAAATATACGCCATGATTAAAGAGTTCAAGAAACCCAGAGACCATAAAAAGTCCAAATAGATTTAGGTCGTTATTATCTTAGCCAATTAAGCCATAACAAACTAACTATTTCAGTATGAAAAGTATAAGCCCTATTCAAAAGTTTAAGAGGCTTCCGATTGCTGAAAGAAATATTTAAAATTTTACCTGAAAGAAAGTGATCAAAATCAAGATAACCACAAAAATGCAAGTGGAACTTAGTCATGGTCAGCCTAAACAGGGATAGTAGAAGATACATGAAGTTCAGGCTATAATATTGTAAAATTATAAAGTAGATCCCGACTAATCCAAAAACTCAAGTTAAACCATGACCAAAGGTTTAAGGGGATCTCTTTCTTTATATAACATAAAAATGGGTAAAACTAAGAAAGATGATCTAATCAAAAGTCATAATCCTTCAAACTCTCACTGGAAGAAAGTGAATATAAATTTAACAGGAACATAATCATGGACAGTCTAAACAAAAATAATAGAAATACAAAATTGAAAGTAGTCTGTGACATTGTCAAATTAACAACTAGAGACTGGTTGATGAAAAATTTCAAGTTAAAGGGCATGATCAATAGGCTCATAATTGTTTCTTTCTTTTAAACGTAAAGAAGAAAAACTTTAAAGAATTAGATCTAATCAAAAGCACTAATCCTTCCAATTCCAATAGAAGAAAATAATCAAGAGGAATACAGATCATGAAAATCCCCAAAACAATCAAACACAAGAATTGCACATCAAATTTTAAAACCTACAAATTTGCGTGCATTAAAGGAAAAGGGATCTACAAGTAATGTTTGACATTCTGCATCTTCATAGTTCAAGTATTAAAAAGAAACAGCATGTTCAAAACCCAAACTAAATAAAAACTGAACTTTTCAGCTAAAATTCACAACAAAAAGGACTGGTCGATTTGAAGTCGTGATAAAAACACCTAATTAAATACAGCCCTAAACTTTTAATGAAAAAGGCGATGGTAACAGCTTCCAATTGAAGATGGATGATTTAATTGAATACATCAAGAGATAAGTCACTAACTGAATACCAACCTTATCAAAACGACAGGATTCCAATGATACAAGGCACGAAGATTTGAATGGTATGATCAAATCTGAAATGCTGAGAGCCATGCGAGAAAAAGCCTCAGCCGCAGCTTTTCTCGTGGCCCAATCAGTGCTCCGCAAGGCGTCATCCATGGCAGGGATCAACATATTCAATGTATGCTGATTTGACGCTCCCCCTGCCTCAACTATGCTTCCAATCACACACAGCAATGCAGGCTTGCCCAAAAAAATCTGATTTTTCAGAAGCTTCACAATCCTGGGCAAAAGCCTCTGTAACCCAGCAGGCTGAGGATCCGCAGCATTGTCAATAACGCGAGCAAGGCACATTGCAGAACCCACCTGCAAATAACGGTTCTGCTCGCCCAGGCATTCGAACAGAGGGCGTATGAATACACCAATTGACGGCGTCGTAATTTTCGACGCCATAACCCCGATTGAGTCTACGCAAGCGTCGCGGACATTCGAGTCGGGATCTTTGAGCCGACGCACAATGTTGGCCACCATTTTGGGCAACTGGGACGACAAGAAGTCGCCATGGGCGTCGGCTAATGTGGCGAAGAGCTTGACGCATTCTTTTCTGACGATGCTCTTTTGACGGGAATCGGTGTCGCAGAGGCATGTGAGGAAAGGGGACAAAGCGTCAGGGCTCAGCGACTGTGCGACGCCTTGGAGCTCTTGGGCCGCTATTTGGTACGTGTCTCGATCTGACAATTTGTTTATTGCTACGATTGTTCTCTGTTTCAACTCATGGATCGCCTGCTGAGGCGATGGCTTGCCAATGCTGCTCCTGCTGGACCTCGCCTGAGCCATTCTGCAAGCTAGGCAAGACTTCTATTGCTGGGGCTCGATCCCGACACCTGAGAGAACTCAAGTCTTATTCATTACGGGCATATTAAAACCCGGGAAATAATGCACTATGATTTCAGGGATTTCGGAGAAATTTTGCAGGTGGTCTTGCCTACCCTGCACAGCCATGTTTAGTTACATGCTCCCGCGAATAAGTTATATCATTCGCTTTGTTGGATGAGCAGTCCATTATTTTGCGCGAAAACGTTAAAGCACACGCATCTCAGTGCCATCGAACGGCGCCCATAGAACGGCGGGTACAGCCTGGAGATATGCGTATTCTGACGCGGACGGAATCTAAAGCACTAACTAGCCCGCAATTTGACCGTCACACCTGCAGCTATTTTACTGCCGCGTCGTAGAGTGACAGTCACACTTTATTAAATAATCCCCAACAATCCCGTGATTGGGGTCCTTTGGAAGCTTATCAGCCAATCGTGGCCGTCCACTGGTGCCAATCTTTAACAGGGAGCAGATTGTTATTAGTTATAGAAGAAGAAAATGCGAACCCAACTCTCGTGCCGCCCAACTCGGAGAATGCAGAAACAGTCACGTTAATTGAACGAGGGCGTTAAATTGTGTGCTCTTCTTTTTGTAGAAGAACCACAAGCTTAAAGACTGGTTACATTCGTTAGCGTGGCTTAGTTACCACAGAACCTTCTGCATGGCTTCACGTCCAAGTCTGGAAACAGTTGACTAAGACAACTTACCGTCAGTTGCTGTAAACGTGAAATCAGCCGTGTCTAATGTGGTGGCTGACAGATTGCAGGGGGCAACAGCCATGGTTCTGTTCTTGGTGGACACGTAGCATGTGTCGACCACTGGAAACAAAACAAAGTCTGGTCTTCCGTGATGGGTCACCATGCAACCTCAATAAATTAGAAAACAGACAAGCTGAGTCATAAATGTTTTGTTTTAATGGCGTGGCGTTGGGGTCCAGGGGAGGACGAATTGGATTTTAATTTATTTATTTTTACGATTAAATGTGCATCCAACATTGTTATGGAGGCTTACTCTTGGTCAGAAAGTGTGAATATGATCCGATTCCCTCGAACTCTCATCCATACATTTTGTTACCATTTGGTGCTCCCTAGTAAGTGTGGATGTGAAATATACGAGTTTGCTTTATGTGACTTTCATCAACACAATTTGTCTTTATTTAGAGGCTTTGGAAATGAATGTAGGTGTCATTCACAAATTTAATTGTAGCTCCTATGATAGTTTAGAGTTCTTGTGGGATGTATAGTGATATGGGAGGGGCGGTCTATTTTGGTTTTTTTTTTAAACAATAGGTTAGTTCAACGATCTAGAGTTTAATTTTTTGACAAGGAAAGTTTTTCTTATAGTCTTTTGGACGATGGGCGATGGGCGATGGGCAATGGACCCATCACCGTACATCACATTTAAATTAAACTAGGAGTCGAACCCATGATTTGGGCTGCCTAAAGTGATAGTTGACGCTGAGTGAGCTAGCCCGACCCAAAGGAGGGGTGTTTTTGCTACATTAATAGTAGCTCTATCATTTAAATGATTTTGCTAATTTGAAATTGAGATTAAAATAAAAAAAAGATGTTACTATTAGTTGAAAGGAGATTAGTGACAAATAGAATAATTGTCACATAGTGATTAGTATGTGTTATTGCACAACATTTTTTAAAGTAGATTTCATGATAATTTTTGTCGGTAGATAGTCATTGATGTTCTAATGCATTTAAAAACTAGTATATTTGTCTTTATTATGAACCATGTAAATCGCAAAATGTTAAAATAATTATAATAGGGAAAAAAATATTCTTAGGGGAGATACTTGATAGTGATGCACAAGAGCTAGTCCCTATTACTGCAACATGTTGAGAACACAATATTTCCACTTTTTATGCCATAAATTGTAAATTTTATAGTATACAACTATGTATAATTGAGTTATACACAATTATCTATCAAAAGATTTACAATTTAATAGATATGAAAACTAATTTATTTGGTTAATTAATGTGTTAATAGTTTGGATAAGGTATACATTTTGAAAAGCATAAACACCAACAGTCTCACTTATGTATATTTTTATATTTGTTAATAAATACTTCATTTATTAACAAATACTATTAGTATTGATAAATAATTACTTTTGATTAGTTAGAAGCAAATGATGTTATTGATATAGGTTGTCATATGACAATAACCAAATGGACTAAGTGTCGAGAGAAATGCAAAAAAGCATTGGGAGACAATTTAATGATAATCAATTGTTATATATGACGTGTTTTTATTATATAATTTTACAATCAGTTTTAATTTTTTTAATATTTATCTTTTACTTAAAATTAAAATTTTACATCATAGTGAAACAAATTTATTAACTCTCCAACACATAAAAACTATTTTACTAAGTTAAAATAAAATCATATGTCATCATAGCCCACTTTCACCCAAGTACTAGCTTTTGAGTAGTCTCATGTGTCTAGGATGTGACGTATTATCACACACTAAAAATTTATTACAATATTTTTTCCACTAAAAAGGAAAAGCATTAAAGGTCTTTCACAAGTTTATTATATTTTTAATGTGATATTTTGTTTGGTAACATGGGGTTTTAGTGAAAGTGATAATATATTACAGTTGCATCGATGAGAAGGTTCTAGCAAATGTCACTTCAACGAAACAAGAATGTTTTGAGGCCTTGCCTAAACAACAAGTATAAAATAAAGAAAAGATTTGTCATTAATTTACATCTATATTGAATATAAAGGAAGATTGTACAATCAGTTACTAGAACTTTAGAGTAAAAAAGAAAGTTAATATGATGTTCCTTCCAAAATAATGAAAGAAATTAAAATGAAAAGTAATTGTACAATAAGACTTTGTAAAGTCATTTCAATGGAGTTAGCCCAATAAAATATTTTTAAAAATAGAATTTATAAATATTTATAATTTGAAAAGATACTAAAAACATTATCCATATGACCCTGAACCTAAACATTTGGAAAGTGAAAAACATAATATATAATTGATCTTTTGAACAAATGTTGATTTTTTTTTTTGAATTTATTAATTGATATAGATACTATATTATAGCAAGAACTAATAAAGACACTATCACTCCTTGCAATACTAAACCCAATACTAAAGAGCTCCTTCAAAGGAGCAATGGGAGTTATAAACTAAGTGATTGTCTTTTTCCTCCACCAAGTTGATGGATGGTACACATTGAGCCTAAACCTAAATGTTATTTGGTTTGTGATTTTCTCTATGTTGTTCTATACTTTGGATACTAAATTAGTACTTTTTATTTCATCTCAAAATTTAGAGTGTTCAAAAGTTTGTTGCGGGTCTACTTATAAAAAGGGACTATAACTAGAAACAAACATAGGAGAAAATGAAGGAACATCTAGGCCACACACTTGAGCACTTAGGGCATCCAATATAGAATCCACCCAAATAAACAACAATAATCTCACACAACAACACCACCATTATTTTAGTAGCACACTCACTCTTGCATCTAAGGCCTTCCACACATATTTAAAAGGTTTTTCCAATATCACTATTAAAGCAACTTTGGGAACTAAGGCAAATGTCCAAATATGGCATAGGCACCATTTTGGCCAAAATAAGCATTATAAATGTAGGTACAGATGTAGTTCTAATCATAAATTACGATGTTTCTATCAAAAGTTATATAGGATGGCATTATGACCATATGGAATTCCACTATGTGGATTAAGTAGGACAATGTCTTACAAATTGCTCATGGTCTTTCCCATATTAACATAGAACTACAATGTAGAGTGTTTAACTTTGTCCAATAGTCATGTTCCTTCTCCAAAATTCCTTCATGTGTCTGCATCTCATTGATTACCAAATTAGACAAGTGTCCAATTCAATCCTAAGAGGATAATTGAAGGATAGCACGCATAATGTATCTAAATGCTGTGGTCCACTTAAAAAATATTATAAATTATTAAATGTGCAATAGAACTTGTTAGATAAAATATGGAAAACCATAACATAATTAGATGGAGGGATTAACAAAATTTCTACTTATGTTTATATATGAAAATGGCGATAAATATATAAATATATTCATACAAAAAATACTAGGAAGTGATCAAAAAAAGATAAGATGTCTCTTCTAATTTTCTTAATTTTCTTGAAGCATGGTGGTGTGAGAAAGTTAAATTATTAACTGAAGGGTTTTCTCTAATGGCTTTGTTCTTAAATCGTACAAGTTGTAAAACTTGTCAATACTTAAATTAAGGTCAACTACTGATAGATAAGTCCATGTTGATTGTGTCTAATGTCTACAATTGCACATGTATTTAGATAAGATGTTACCCTATGTCAACCTATATGATGCAGATTATATGTGGTTTTGGTGCCACATTGTGTCTGATGAGTATGGTGTCAGGTGCCAAAACTTGTATGAAGCTAAATCATGTAATGCATAGCCTGCTAGGTATCACAAAACTCTAAGTATAATATGTGGATGATGTTGTTTCATGTGTCAAATACATACAATCTAATACAAAGTTGTAAATTTATTACATATACTTGTAATTTGAATGATGCAAAAGTATGAAGCATATGTAAAGCATGATGCTTAAAGGATTTGAAGATGCTTTGAGAAATTTGTGAAAGATCGAACTCAAAGAACTTGTAAGCACAAGATACAAAACTCATAAATGTGATGCTTGTGCAATGGGGTGTGAAGTAATAATGCTAAATTTGCATCTATGCACAAGGAAAATAGGTGTTAAAATGGTGAGCATGTGATTAAATGTAAGAGTTATAGAGAGCAATGCTTTTATGGTTTGATGCATAAGTTCATTCTTGAATCATATGTCATTTCTTAAGCAGTAATGGTCCCCATTGTGTTTTAGTGTGCACTAAAGAAGCTTGTAAGAATTTGATGATGACCTCATAAACCAATGCATGTTGGTGTTCTTAAATCATGTGTTCCATTTCTTAAGAGATTCATAGTCACTTTAAGATGTTATTGAATCTTTTCTATTATGAATATAAATTTTCTTGTAGCTATTGATTATGACTTTATATACATTGAATCTATATTTCAAAGATGTTTTTTCTCGTTGGGAGATGTCAAAAGAGGGTCTTCCATCTTAGAGAGTTGTGCCATATTTCTTGCTTCGCCCATGTTTGTGATAGCACAGATAAACTTGCATTTGGAACTAATTGTATGAATTGTTGTACCAAACTTTCAAGCTTTGAAACAAATGATCTAATTCAAGCCCAATTAGATAGTTAGAGGATAATTGACAACCTAAATAAATGATGTGGGCTATTTAAACAATATTATGAATTATAGAATGTGCAGTGGAAATTGTTAGAGAAGATGTGGAAAACCATAACACAATAAAATAAAAAGATTAGAAGAAGAATTACTAAGTTTCTATTATATGAGAATAGGGATAAATACAAATCAATGTATTCATACAAAAAAGGCTCAAAATGAGAATTCTCGTGATAAAAAAAGGACAAGATATCTCTTCTATTTTCCCTAGATTGTATAGAGCATATTGATGTGAACAAGTTGAACGATTATGTTGAGGTTCTAGACTTGTTGGATTGGAGTACAAAACTACTAAGTTGGATGAATTGAAGGATATATTCTAATGACTTTCTTCTTGTTGTATATGGTGTACAATGCTAGTACTTATAATTCAAGTCATCTACTAATACCCAAGTATATACTAACATACTAATACCCAAGTAGATAATTTCCCTCTAAATTTAATCTACAACAAGCTTCTTCCACCAATCCAAATGCAACCAAGGTTAAATTTGAAATGAAGAACTTGAATTGGTTTGAATCCAAGTGGTTCATTTTGAGCCTCACTGTTTAGAAATCCAAAGCTGAAGCTAAAGCTCAATTTCTAGCATGGAAGATTATTCACTATAAAATTGTTGTGGGAGAACGCCTCACCTTTCTCCCTACCCACTCCTCTAGATGTCATTTTTGTCACAAGTTAGAAACCATTAAACATGCCTATGGATACATTGCAAGTATACCCAAGAAATTTGGCAAACATCTTTGGCCCTTATCCATGTGCTATATTTAACAAAGAATTAAGTTGGAAATCAACATTGATAGGGTTGCATTTGTCTCAAATATATGGTTTCAGAATCTTTTCGTCAATGTATTCTATTGTACATTTGGAAGCTTCGATGTAAAGCAACTTTCTCTAATGACTTCCTACCTATGGAAGTAACTATGCATGGTTTATTCTCCAGTATTATCTTGCAGCAACCAACACTTGTTAAAGCCTTGAAAGAAAAACTCAACATTAATTCAGAGCTTAGGCCACAAATAGCTCAAGTGCAATCCCAACCGACAACGATTGCTAAGAATCACCATAGATCTATTCTCACATCTATGGAAATTGTTATAGAGGGGCAAATTCTTTATACTCTTACAGAAAAGTGATTTCTTTCAAAGCTCAAGTGCAGTCCCAACTGGCAGCAATTTCTAAGAATCACCATGGATCTCTTCTCACATCTATGAAAATTGTTACAAGAGCAAATTTTTTATACTCTTAGAGAAAAGTGATTTCTATTGTAGTGTAATTTGCAAGTTGCAACTTCTTTGTCACTAGTAGTTGTTTCATACTGATTTGCTTTGTTGTTGAATCCTTTCCTTTATAACTTCTTTCAAGATTCTTGGCTTGAAAGTGCCTTCTTATGTAGATGCACATTTTATTATTATTATTAATATATGCATTTTTCCAATAAAAAAATATATACTAACATATATCTAATGCATACAATTACACAACATATATGAATATTACACTAATATATATTAAATCCATATAATATAAATTATATATAATTTAAGGTGCCACCATGTATTAAATACATTTAATGCCGATTGTCAAAATTATATAAAACTAACTCTTACAACAAAGAAATTTTAACCATCTGTATTCTTAAATCACTTTACTATTGATAACTTTTATTATGTGTAACTCTCCTATTTTCAAATAAAAACATAATAAATGTCAAATACATATAAAAACAGGAACATAACAAATAAAAGATGGTACGGACTTTTCTCCTCGACAAATAAAGGCGAGCATGCTAATCTCAGATGTATTATAACGCTAGAGTGCCTCTACGCAATCGAAACCCAGTTTTCCTCACGCTACTACTTTTTGTACAGTTTTCTATATGGTGACTGTCGGAGGCGGTCACCGTCGCACCACTTTTACTTAAAAAACAAATCCGACAGTCAGCGTCGCACAAACTTTACTTAAGAAAAACATTAGCGTTTTTGAAGTGTGGGCCGCCGATTAATTTAACGCTAGTGCGAGCGTTAAAAGCAGCACCACGCGCGTCGGCAACCTCCTTCGGTTAGCCTTTGTCGGTTTTACCGGCAGCCAGGGGTACACATCCTCCTCACCTGCTCCAAACCATGGATATTCGCTGCCTTGAAACCGACATTCTAACGTAGAGTAAAAAAACAACTTAAGAGGGAGTGGAGGGGCAATAACAGCGACGGTATCTTGGATATTCTTGTCCATTAGTCCGTCCCTGTCACGGGCTAAATTGTAAGTACAACCTACACTACTTTATTTCAGCAAATAGATAACTGGCTAGTAAAAAACACACTACTTCTGAGCAATAGAATGAAGTGACGGGGACATTGACATTCCATCGTGCAGATTTTCCCGCCGTAATACGCTAATTGTTCTTTCTTATTAACAACTGTTTAGAATGCTTGCTTACGGAATCGCTAAACAATATTTAAATAGCTTGCTTTGAGTAACTGCGTCTTAATTGCGTCTTATTCTTAGGATATTGAAGTTGTTGCGCCTAATAATGCATGCTTCCTTGGGTAGGGAAGAAATATCATGAATGAGTAATATTAAAAGAAAAGGAGAAAACAAAGGACAGAAATTATATTTATGTTGGCCCCCCAACAACTCCAATGATTTGTGTGTTGGGGTTTATATAGGTACCCAATCCATTTACACGATTCGATTCCTAGGTATAATTGGGTAGATAACGAAACGGGCGTAGGGGATGGCGGGGTTGGGCATATCAATATTAATGTGTAATGCCCCACACTGTGTACAACTTTTTTAGGTCATGATATTTGTCCTGCGTTGCGTGAAGAACAGTGTTGTGTAGCGAGATGTTGGTGATAATTCATGGAACGGGGGGGAGAACGGCGTAAAGATGAACATGTGCAGTCATGTGGAAGAGAGAGAGGTACAGAGGGCACATGGATATATTATCTTATATGATATCGTTGCATGTGCGAGGAGGAAGAAAACAATTTAGTATTCACAGAAACGAGGATTCTTCAAAGTTGGTATTATGCAGGAATCGTGTGAGCAGTGAGAGTTTGTGGGTCACTGCCTTTCCATGATAAGGACGTTGCATGTTTCCCCTTTTTAATTACTTCCGCTCGCATAATACCTATTGTCTAGAATTTTTGAACTTCTCGCCTGCATCCAGACTCGTTAAAAAATTAGAAAAAATTAATTCATTTTTTCTCAGTTGTTGCTTTCTATCTCACAAACAGAAATGGAAATAGATTCTTTTATAGTTCATATATTCATCCTGGCCATCTCTTTTTGGGTCTACAAATAACTTATAGTATAGGGGATGAGACCGGCCCATACTACATGTTACATATGAGGTGTATGTATCCCACACCCTCCTCTATTTAGACTTGTGACCTCACTTTCAAGAGTACAAGTTCTTTCAAATGGGGGAGTACTACATGGAGGAGCCATCTAACTATGTTACATATGAGTGTATGTATCCTACCCCCTCCACTATTTGAATTTGTGACCTCACTTTCAAAAGTACAAGTTCTTTCAAATGGGCCAATACTACATGGAGGAGGCACCTAACTGTGCTATGTGTACGTATCCTACCCCCTCCATTATTTGAACTTGTGACCTCACTTTCAAGAGTACAAGTTCTTTCAAATGGACTAGTACTACATGGAGGAGCAGTGATAACTTTAAAAAACCCCCTCACAAAAATATATAAAATCTTGACGAATCTTTCATTTTTTTGAGAAAAAATATTAATTCCTATTGGCGAATCTTTCCTTTTTGGTAAAAAAAAATATTAAATTTTGTTGGAGATTTTTTTTACATCACTAGGATTTTGTAGAAAATATTGGCGAATCTTGGAAAATAATAGGAAAATGCATTAATTATGATAGTGAATCCTTCCAATTAAAAAAATATTTTTTATGTAAAAGTAGGGGCCCAAGGGTGGAAATTATTGATGGGTTTAATGGGTAGACGATAATATTTACTTTTCACCATTGATTTCAAATATAATATAACAACCCTTGTTGTATTTCATGAGGTAAACTATACCTACAATTTGCAATGCACATAGGGCCTAAAATTTCTTTTGGATCATTGATCTTAGAAGATCAACAATCCAATACAAATCACATGTACATTTTACCTCGCGGAATAAAATGAGGGCCATTAGATTATATTTCAAATCAATTGGAAACTAAATATTGGAAATATTGCCCTAAATAAATTAATAATTATGATATACTATTGGCGAATTAATATAGATTTCTACTATAACTTATAAAATTTAGGCGAATCTAATGTAATCATGTATCGAATATTGTGGCGAAATTTTTGAGTTAAAAATTATACTAAAATAAATGCTTTGGCGATTTAAATAAGACTAACATAAAATTTTGTAAAAATATGGCGATTCAAGTCGCATTACAACTCAAACTATTAGCCAATTTTCAATTCCCAAATTTCATCTATTAGCCAATTGACGAATATTAGCCACTAAAAAAATCACTATGGAGGAGGCACCTAACTGTGTTACATATGAGGTGTGTGTATCCTACCCCCTCCACTATTTGAACTTGTGACCTCGCTTTCAAGAGTACAAGTTCTTTCAAATGCATAAGTACTTGTGCGCATAAGAGTATTTCTTAATATTAAAATAAAAACTATATTTGTATTTTTTTATTGTTCATGCTTGCATGTATGTATATCACTACTATATGTTATTGTTTAATTTGTAGTTAATTCTTGATAATTTTGTTGTAGTTTTGTTGGCTTTGTAAAAAGGTTGGGGTTTTTTGAAAAACATCTTTTATTAATAAAAAATATTTGTGTTAAATACATATTTAATAAGAATAATATTTGTATTTGTATGCATTGATATTTGTATTTTAAAGTAAGTTAATTGATAGGAAATATGGATATGTCAATCAAAAATGTTTTGTTGTATTGATTAATTTTATTTATTTATTTTTAAAATAAAATATTTTAAAGGACTAAATAATATTTTTAAATATGTGGTGGGGCCCTAGCTCGGTTGGCTCGTAATTCCGTTGTGGCTCTGGCAGTCCGAGTTCTAGTCTCCCGTCCTTGTCCGGGGCGTGTCGGCGCCAGCCCCGATCCGTTAAAAAGTTTACCGATAGCTTTATTTATAGGGGAGTACTGCGATTCTGCGGTCTATATATATATATATATATATATATTTAAATGTGACATAATTTTTAGGTACTTTTTGAAAATAAAAATAAATATAGATATCTTAAATATATCTATCTAAAAAGTTGTTAGATATTAGTGGAATTATTTTATTTACCTTAGAGTTGTCTTATTTTACTTTATAATTATTTAAGAATCATTATTGTTTTTCTACATTGTTTACTTTATTTTTATCTAGTGAAAAGTTATTTTATTTTAATTTGATTTTTTTTTTTACTTTAGTATGTAAATTTTAATTTTACTTTTGAATAATTATTATTTATTATTTTGTTCATTATTTTGTTTTTCTTTTACCTTAAAAGTGTAGTAAATATTATGTTTTTATATGTTACCTTTTAAAGTTTAATTTTATAGTTATCATTTTTTTATAAAATACATGTCATTATAAAATTAATTATATTGATATAAAAAAAATACTAATAAAGTTAAAAGATATTCAAAAATTATATATAAATAAAATAGAAAGTTAAATCAAGACAATAAGTTTTCAAAATCAAATCTAAGAAAATGATTATAGATATAGTTTATTACACTTGGTCCATTCTGTTTAGATATTAACTAGTTTAATAATCAAATAATCAATAATAATTTTACATTTTTTTTATTCGTAATACTCAGCCGAAGCTAAGCACTTTTGACTAGAGGCCACAAATGGGGACCTACCTCATCCCGACATGGATGCACAAAAATCACCACTCTAATGAGTGGGAAGCCCAATAGGGGCACAAGGCTCGCGAGCACAACAACCACCACTCCCGTAAGCACGATAGCCTAGCAAGGGCACAAGGCCCGCAAGCACACTAGCCCAGCGAAGGAGTGGGTCCCAAACACTAATGCCTGGTACAATGATGAGAACTCCAACAATAGTAGTAATGTTATGGTCAAGTCCGCTAGACTTGAACCTGGTGGTCACAACAAAAACACCACCCTTTCACCAATCACAGTAGCAACAATGCTATGAGTCAAGTCCAGAGACTTGAACCTTGCTGCGCACAACAACACCACCACTCATCCAATGCATCATGGGCTCATGCCCAAATAATAATTCTTACATTTTATTTATATTAAAATTTATAAATAATATGGAAATAAATAAATAAATACTTTTTAGAGACATATGAACTTGTGACCTCCTTTCAATACAAATTCTTTAAAATGAACAAGTACTCTGTGTAATGTGAAAAGTTTTTAAATATTAAAAATAAAAAACTACATTTGTATTATTATTTTAATATTTGTATTTTATTGTTAACTCCGTTGTCACCTAGAAATGCACCCTAATATAGTGATGGAGATCGAGCTTAGTGAAACATGGGATCATTTTCAAGGCTATGGGTCACCTAGAAATTGAAATGAACCTTTGGAGAAGGCCGGCTTCCTTTGGGTATCACCTAAACTAACGATTCAATAAAGGGAAAAGGGAGAAGGAGTACATGAATGAAACTAAACTATGGTGATACACCGAGTTGATAATAAATCATGAAAAGAAAACAAGATGAACATACACTGAGAAGCTAATAGTTAGTATTTTACTTATTCAACATGACCCCTTTAGACTTATGCACTATTCTTAAAAGGCTTGCTCTACATACATATCTTAAGAAGGAAAGATGAATTCACAACTTTAAGGTATGAATACAAATTTTAGGAAAACATAGTTGAGAACTTGCATAATCTAAATAAATACAGAATTGAGAGTAATACAAACATTAACACTAGCTTCCGAGGTAAACTCTCAGGTTTTATTCCGTGATTCTTACTTGAGCTAAAGCATACATCAAATGTAGAGAGAGAGGATTGTCAAAAATCACTAACTCCCCAAAATGCACAGTCCGAACTAACTACAAAAAAGGCAAAAATGCCTTATATATCAAAATGTGTCAGCCCCTTAGGGTTTACAAAATATTCCCTTCAGATAAATCTCCCTCGATCTATTATTGAT
>VDFB02105653.1:0-15760 GCA_007258455.2 Sequoia sempervirens | reverse complement strand
AAAAGCAAGAAATGGGAAAAAGTCGGCAACATTTGGTGTTCCCGAGAGCTTCATTGACAGGGAAAAAGCATCCTTGAACTCCACAGACTCCGCATTGGTGGGATCAAACACGCTTGAACTGAAGATCATGTTGCCCAATAGATTGAGACCGGTGTAGAACACTGTATGCGCAATATTCACGCTCTTTCCTTTCTCCTCATAAATCAATCGAATGGTTCGGAAAATTTCATCTCTTCTGAGATGCTGCAGAGCTTGGAGTCTCTTGGAGGTCATGAGCTCGGTACTAGAAATACGCCTGAGCTTCTTCCAGTGAGGTCCATAATCGGCCCACCCTATTGAGGACTTGTGCTGATCAAGGGTCTTGGCTGCTTGTAAAACCCATCTCCCAGCAAGATTGTGATCCTGAGTTTTGAGAACCTCTTTCGCTATGGCAGGAGATGAAGCTACCATCACAGTTTTCATACCTAGATGGAGAGTGATAAGAGGGCCATATTGCTGAGAAAAGGCCAGCAGAACTTCAGTGGCCTTTCCTCCCCCCATTTGAAGGAGATTTCCTACTAATGGCAAGGGTGGAGGTCCAGGAGGAAGACAAGGCTTGGACTTAACTTTCCTTACTCTGTTGAACAAGAGATACACACACACACTGCCAATCACCACAGAAAACCAAGCAACGTCTTGAAGATCCATCACAGCACTACTCTTGCACAAGCACCTTAAACTAGAAAATTCTGAATCGGTGCATTAAACTTTGATAGGATTAAAAGAAACAATTCCTGGTGCATTTATACCAAGAATTGTTAGACATCTATTAGAATTTAAAAAATTGGCAAAACTCAGGTAAAGAGGAGAATGATTAAAGAGAACAAGAAATAGGTGAAATGAATGTAGCTCACATAAGCATGGTCAAGACCGGACCCAGTCTCCATTCCTTTCTTGTTCACTTCCCTTCCCGGACGGACTAAATATGCCCGTTTGGTAAATACCATGAGAAACAAGACAAAGTGCATCCGAATCTGGGAAGCCATGAGATCTGGACCTTCTTACATACGTGGTCAATAAGGTAACGTCTATCCATTTTCTAAATGTACTTTTGGCTGTATTTATTAATTAATTGATTTTTTTTATGATTTTCAACAAAGGTGCATTTTCAAGATTATATAGGCCAGTCTTCATTGCTTTCTTGTTCACTTCCTTTCCGGACGGACTAAATATACCTGTTTGGTAAATACCATGACAAACATAACAAAGTGCATCCGAATCTGGGAAGCCATGAGATCTGGACCTTCTTACATACGTGATCAATAAGGTACGTCTATCCATTTTTCAAATGTACTTTTGGCTGTATTTATTAATTAATTGATTTTTTTTTATGATTTTCAACAAAGGTGCATTTTCAAGATTAGATAGGCCAGCCTCCATTCCTTTCTTGTTCACTTCCCTTCCGGACGCACTAAATATGCCCATTTGGTAAATGCCATGACAAACACGACAAAGTGCATCCGAATCCGGGAAGCCATGAGATCTGGACCTTCTTACATACGTGGTCAATAAGGTAAAGTCTATCCATTTTCTAAATGTACTTTTGACTGTATTTATTAATTAATTGATTGGTTTTTTATGATTTTCAACAAAGGTGCATTTTCAAGATTAGATAGGCAATATACAATGTTAGCTATTGTTTAACTATATTTATTATTTTTACAATAAAAAAACAAAAAGGTTTTTTGGTAGCGTTTTGTATTTTTCTTAAATCTAAGATTGTTTTGGTAAAAGCGATACAACCTTCATTCTATTAAAGTTGTCAATGCACAACCTAAATATCATTTTTATTTGAAGTATCTATCTTGTCAAAGTCACCTAAGTCATGATCATGGCTTGATCTTTTATTTATTGCAATTCTAGGAGATTTGAACTTTTGTGCATGGTCAAATTAAGGAACATACCATCACCCTTACCAATTATTCTCAACCAATTGAATTACAACCTTTTAGTAATGAAAAAATATTTCATTTAAATTATTTATTTGATGTAAATTTTATTTAAAATTTAAAAGCTTGTGTAAGTGATTCTCTAATTTGTCTTTAGCTTGTGTAAGTGATTTTCTAGTTTGTCTTTTATCTTACTGGAAAGGAAAATAATCATTCCTTCAATTTTAGATAAGCTAATTAAATAAATTTAAATAGTTAAATATTGATTAATTTAAATAAAATCAATGAAAGGTGGATATGATAAATAAGAATAATTATAAATGTTATTATGGAAAAGAAAATGTGAATAGGGAATGACCTTAGTTCTAGCATAATGGAGAATAAATAACTTGGATGAAGTGCAAATTTGAATTGTCTTGATATAGAAATGTTAGTATGGAAAAGAAAATGTGAATAGGGAATGACCTTGGTTCTAGCATAATGGAGAATAAATAACTTGGATGAAGTGCAAATTTGAATTGTCTTGATATTAAAAATAGACAACTTGGGTATGTTTGTTACCTAGAATTATGTATTGAGCTTTTGATATCTTAAGTCATTTTTGTTGTGTAATGTCCCCTTCTCGAGTATGATCTTTCCAGTGACCGTTGGCCTATTCTGGAGACCCGTAGGCTATTCGGAAGGTGAAATTAGGGTTTCATGTTTTGAAGGATGCTCTTGCTTGAGGTTGATTTTTTAATGGCGGATTCTTTCTGAGTTTTTAGAGAGCTTCGCAGTGGTATGTTTTTTTGGGCATTCTGAGCATCTTTAGGAATTTACTATTTTTAGTAAATTTTATTTTGGGCAGTGGTCCTGTTGGTTTCGGCACGGTTGGCTTTCCATTTCAGACTGATCAGTTGGCTTACTCATTTTTAGGCTTTGGGGCACAATTGGAGAGATAAGTTGAATTATTTTAATTAAGTCATGTTTTAATGTTATATTTTAACATTGACCCCCTTGGCCTAGAAACTTCATTTTAAGTTGTTTAAAAGATGTTCTTTATGGATGGGCCTCTCATTGAAGGAATTAATTATATTTCTTATTAAAATATTTAAACCAAGCATAAGTTGGACGCCAACTTCAAGGAAGAAATAAAGTTTATAATTAAAAGTCAAATATTGCTTGGGAAAGTGGGACGCCATCTACTGGAGAATTAGGGTTTGACTCAAAAAAGAAGATTAGGGTTTCGAGAAGGGTCAACCGGAAATTATAAAAGGAAGCCATTGGTTATCATTTGGATTATCTTTTGTCTATAAGAATGTTATGCTGTCGGATTGGCTTTGGGATTGCTTTGAGGAATGTAAGCCTCCTAGCTTGGTATTGCTTCTCGCTTGAAAGATAGCAACTAGTGGTGAGGTAGTTTAGTGTTAAGTGATTTGTAGTGGATTTTTGCATTGTAATCATTGTGTGATTTTGTAGATCAGCTTAATTGCATATTCATTACAGCAGATTGTCATTTTTATTCATAAGTCAAAAAAATACAAAAAGAATCATTCTGGGTACTGTCTAAGTCTCTTTGTTTGGTAGGGGCGACCCTTTTCCCAAAGTTGTCGATTTTTTAATGAAGGCTATGATTTTTAAAGGCAAATTTCCCCCTTGCTGGGCTGTACTATCTGTATTTGCCTTGGGAATCGTGCATAAATTAAATAGAAACTTTTTGGTCTGTTTTGTGTTCCAATCTTGGGCGCCTTCATCGTTAGGGTCTTTTTCTTTTCGTTTCACATCAATTGGATGAGTTGTGAGAGAGATATATCCATTTTAGTGTGATCTCAGGTTGTTGGTTTTACATTTAAAGGTGCAGATCTGAATAGATCAGAATCTTAAATCTATTTTTTTGAGAGAAGAAATCAATCTCAGCATTTCCATTAAGCAAGGAGAATTCTCTATTTAAATGCTCATTGAATTATTCTAACTCCATGCTCTTGGCAGGCAAATTCTCTATCATATTGTAAGCTGACAGTAGTACTGACAGTAGTTCTTTAATCTTGCTTAATCATGATTTGTAATACTTATCTTACATCCTGAAGTTGCTTTGTAATATCTTACATCTCTACCCTATGGTAGCTCCTTTCCCACTCTGAGTTAGAAAGCACATTCTGGGTGTCGAGTTACTTTCAGCATTCTCGCTTATTTTCCTTAATTGCATTGTAATTCATAGCACCACTGTCATATGGTAGCTCCCATTCCATCTCATTTTGGAAAGCACATTCTTGATGTCAAGTTATTTCAGCTTATTAAGTTGGTAGGGATCCTCTGACCACATGCTCGTCATTCGCTGGCCCATTCTTGGTTAGAGTTCTTTGTATCGACATTTCTTTAAGATCCTCTGACCAATGCTCACACCTTGCCCACATCGGGATCCTGGTGTACATTCTGGTTAGAGTTGCTTCAGCATTCTTTTGGTTTAGAGCTAACCCTAACGACTGTGTATTGCTCTGTTGATTGTAATTGAAAAATTGAAAAAAATTGGCTCAAAATATTTCAGTGGTATCAGAGCCACGTATCCTACCATCCTATGAAACATACTGTCTATGAGGGACAGAGAAAAGAGATACATTGCAAGGGAAGACAAGAAGGCAGCAAGTCAGTTTCAGTTCTATCAGGCTCCAGAAGGTCAGACAGCTTCAGAGGTCTTGAGGGCTCATTGGGAGTCTTCTTAGGAAATAGATATGGCAGAAGGTGAGAGATCAGTCAGGGGTAATGAGAGGTTTACCAGCAATAGAGATGATAGTGGAAAGGGAAGAGAGAGATCGATAAGTCTAGGAAAGAGATTTGAAAGGATGGATGCTTTAATGGATATGGTATCTCTCATGATGGGGAAAGTGGGCTAGAACACAACTCCACAAAGTAACCTTGGACATAGAGGAGAACACAGTGCCTCCAACCAACATGATGGACATGCTGCTCAGCCTGTTTCAAACAACACTTACATCTCATCTAGGCCATTCAAACCCACCTTCTTGGCACCAGTAAACACTCAACCTGATCTTGAAGAGAATGCTTCATTCATGGAACAGTTGAGACTTGGTCGTGCAGAGTATGATTCTCTCTGATGAAATCAAGATGGATATGTCCTATAATTATTTTATGGATCATAAAAGAAAGAATAAGGGACAAGGGAGACATTATGAGCAAAGAAGAACAACAGTTCAAGGGTACTTGTATCAAGCTGTCAACAAGGTTATACTTCCACACTATGACAGGAGTGATAACAGTTCAGCTCGAGCTTGGATACAAAAGCTAGATAACTATCTAGCTCTTAGACCCATGGTAGAAGAGGAGGCGATTAAGTTGACTACGCTACACCTAGATGGGGTGGCGCATGAGTGGTGGTACCATGGCCTAGTCACCTTGGGTCATCGGTCTATCACAACCTATGATGAGTTCACCAATATGCTCATCGAGAGATTTGAGAAAAAAGATCCTAAAATACATTTCAGAGAATTGGCATAGTTGAGGCAGTATGGCATAGTTGAGGCCTACATAGCTGAGTTTCAGAGACTCTCAGTCATGGTCACTGGAATCACGGAGAGGTGGTTGGTGATCCTTTTCAGTGAAGGATTGATGGAACCACTTAAGGGTTGGATTAAAGCTCTTGATCCACCCTCCCTATAGGAGGCCATGAAGAAGGCAAGAAACATGGAGTGGGCAGCTCCTAAGGCAAAGTTTCAACCCAGGTCATCCTTTCACAAAGGGGATAAAGGAAAAAGACCTCATCAAAGACATCCTTTGAGACCTCAGCATAAGGAGTTTAAACAGTATAATCCTCATGTCACAAGATTGGATCCAAAGACACTGAACGAACTCAAAAGAAAGGGGTTATGTTTTCGGTGTAGGGAAAAATGGTCTCAAGATCATGTTTTCCCAAAGGGAGTTAAATTTAATCAAATTGAGTATTATTCAGCTGGTGAAAGTAATTTTGATTTTTCAGACCAGCAATCTGATTTTGAAGATAGTGAAGTGGAAAGAGTTTCAGAAGATTCTAAAGATGAAAAGGAAAGCAGAGGTATTTTGGCTCAACTTTCGAGCTTTCAAAGAAATGAATCCTTCAAGGTTCAAGGGATGATTAAGGGGCAGCGAATAGTTGCTTTGATTGACACTAGGGCAACACATAACTTCATTGATGAAGTTGTGGTGGCAAAGAAGGGGCTACAAATAGAAGAGTTTGAAGGCTTCAAGGTCATGGTTGCTGATGGATTCCACATCTCATGCACCAAGGAGATCTCAAACATGACTATGCAATTGGGAAACTTTGAAGTCAAGGACAACTTCTATGTGGTCAACATTGGAGATACAGATGTCATTCTAGGCATTCAATGGCTGCATTCAGAGATCTCCTTAAATCTGCAAACTATGGAGCTTAAGTTTTAATCCGATGGGAAGAGGGTAGTACTAAGAGGAATGTCCAATGGGGGTCCTCGGGTTGTGTCATTCAAGAGAATGGCAAGGCTGATTCGTCATGATCAAGTTGAGTGGGCTGCAGAATGTATGATTCTTCCTGCTAGTCCAGTTGACACTAAGAGAGACTATCCTCCTGATGTTCAGTCTTTACTCACAAAGAAGAGCAAGGTATTTGCTGATTTACCTCCTAGACCACCACCTGAACAGGGTTTGGAGCATATCATAGAGCTCAAGGAAGGAGCTAAACCAGTCATTACAACTCAATATTGGTACCCTAAGAAGCAGAAGGATGATATTGAGAAAAATATTCAGGAACTCTTGGAGATGGGTTTCATTTGTCCAAGCAAGAGTCCCTTCACTTCAGCAATGGTTCTTGTGAGGAAGAAGGATGGTACCATGCACATGTGTGTGGACTATTATGCTTTGAATCAAAGCACCATCAAAAACTGATACCCCATTCTAAGGATAGATGAGGTCATTGATGAGCTACATGGGGTGAAGTTCTTTTCAAAGATCGATTTGAGATTGGGCTACCACCAGATTCAGATGAGAGGATCTAATGTTGAGAAGACAGCTTTTAGATGTCACTATGGCCACTTCGATTTTCTAGTCATGCCATTTGGGTTGACTAATGCTCCTGTTACCTTCCAGTCTTGTATGAACAGAGTCTTTCAGAAGTAGTTGAGGAAGTTTGTGTTGATATTTTTTTATGACATCCTGATTTTCAGTAAGACATGGGAAGAACATCTCAAGTACTTGGAGGAAGTGCTTAGCATCTTAGAATCTGAGAGCTTGTTTGCCAAAGAGTCCAAATGTGAATTTGGAATGAAGGAGCTGCTTTACCTTGGCCACATAATCACTGCTGAGGGAGTGAAGGTTGATCCTGAAAAGATCAAAGCAGTTGTTGATTGGCCACCTCTTGAGAACTTGACTCAATTGAAAGGATTCTTGGGTCTTTGTGGATTTTACATAAGATTTTTGAAAGGCTACTCACAAAATGCTGCTCCTCTTACTGATCTCACAAAAAAAGGGGCTTTTTGTTGGTTAGAAAAGGCTCAAACTATTTTTGATAAGTTTAAGAGGATCATGAGTTCTTGCCCGGTTCTAGCCATTCTGAATTTTTCCAAGCTTTTCAAGCTACAATGTGATGCATCCGGTGAAGGAGTTGGGGCTGTCTTGATGCAAAACAAACATCCCATTGTGTTTGAGAGCAGAAAACTGAGGGGTGTTGAAAGGACATACTCTATCTATGATAAGGAAATGCTTGCCATTATGCATGCATTAGCTAAGTTCAGATAGTATTTGGTGGGAAACAAGTTCATGGTCAAGACAGATCACAATAGTCTAAAACACTTCATGCATCAGAAGGATCAGAACGAGAGGCAACAAAAGTGGGTGAGTAAGCTTCAGGCTTACAACTTTGACATTGAGTATGTCAAAGGGAAAAATAACATTGTGGTTGATGCTTTGTCTAGGAGACCCCATTTGAGCTCATTGTGTGAGCTTACCACTGATTGGAAGGACATGTTGCTTGTTGATTATGCCAAAAATTAGTTTGCAACCAGCATCATTAAGGTTACCTTTTATGATGAAAGGTACAAGGTGATTGAAGGGTTGATACACTACAAGGGTAGAATCTTTTTGGTGGCTGATTCTAAGCTCAGAAAGAATATTTTATTGACATTTCATGACATTCCGCTTGCTGGTCACCAAGGATTCTTTAAGACATATAGGCAGATTCGGGAAATATTTTCTTGGAAAGAGTTGAAAGGAGAAGTTCAATGCTACATTCAGGTGTGTCCCATTTGTCAAATGAACAAGAATGAGCATATTCTACCAGCTGGTCTGCTGCAACGTCTCCCTATTCCCAATCAAAAATGGGAAAGCATATCAATGGACTTCATCACAGGGTTTCCCAAGGTCCAAGGGAAGGATTGTATCTATGTTGTAGTGGATAGACTAACAAAATTTGCTCACTTCTTCGCTATTACCAGCTCTTTTTCAGCAGCCCAAGTTGCAGATCTATTTTTTTATGAGGTGTTTAGGTTACATGGGCTGCCAAAAAACATTGTGAGTGATAGGGACAACAAGTTCCTAAGCAATTTTTGGCAAGAGGTCTTCAGAATGAGTGGTATTGTGCTTATTCCAAGCACTAGTTATCACCCCCAAACAGATGGAAAAACTGAAATAGTGAACAAGTGGTTGGAAGGCTACTTGAGAAACTATGTTTCTGAGCAGCAAAGAGTGTGGGTTAAGTGGCTTCACATAGGCAAGTACTGTTATAATTCTTCTTTTCATATGTCAATAAAGATGTCACCTTTCTTGGCTCTTTATGGTTATGAAGCACCTAACTTTGCTGATTTGGTGTTTGGTGATAGAAAAGATCCTCAAGCCAAGGACTTATTGCAACAAAGTCAAGATATCATGAAATCATTGAAGAACAATCTTTAGATTGCTCAAAATCAGCAGAAGATGTATGCTGATCAGCGGCGTGTTGAGCACTCTTTCAAGGTTGGGGATATGGTTTATCTCCGACTATAGCCTTATAGACAGTCTACTCTCAAGAAGAGTGGAGTTGAGAAGCTCAAACCTCACTTCTATGGGTCATTCAAGGTTATCAAAAGGGTGGGAGCAGTAGCGTATGAGTTGGAGCTACCTTCAAGTAGCAAAGTGCACAATGTCTTCCATGTGTCTCACCTCAAGAAGGCACTTGGACATAATGTTATTGCTTCATCATAGTTGCCTCCTTTGGATGAAGAAGGATAGTTGGTTTTAATTCCAGAGGAGATTCTTGATTCTCGAGAGTGTTCTTTGAGGAAAAGAACAATCAGAGAATACTTGGTGAAGTGGAAAAACTTGCCTATAGAGGATGCAACTTGGGAGAATGATGAGATTCTGCAGCATCCAGGGTTGCGATTGCTTGAGGACATCTTGGGGAGGGCGGACTGTAATGTCCCCTTCTCGAGTATGATCTTTCCAGTGACTGTTGGCTATTCTGGAGACCCGTAGGCTATTCAAAAGGTGAAATTAGGGTTTCATGTTTTGAAGGATGCTCTTGCTCGAGGTTGGTTTTTTAATGGCGGATTCTTTCTGGGTTTTCAGAGAGCTTCGCAGTGGTATGTTTTTCTTGGCATTCTGAGCATCTTCAGGAATTTACTATTTTTAGTAAATTCTATTTCGGCCAGTGGTCCTATTGTTTCGGCACGGTTGGCTTTCCATTTCAGACTGATCAGTTGGCTTACTCATTTTTGGGCTTTGGGGCACAATTGGAGAGATAAGTTGAATTATTTTAATTAAGTCATGTTTTAATGTTATATTTTAACATTGACCCCCCTTGGCCTAGCAACTTCACTTTAAGTTGTTTAAAAGATTTTCTTTATGGATGGGTGCCTCATTGAAGGAATTAATTATATTTCTTATTAAAAGATTTAATCCAAGCATAAGTTGGATGCCAACTTCAAGGAAGACAAAGTTTATAATTAAAAGTCAAATATTGCTTGGGAAAGTGGGACGCCATCTATTGGAGAATTAGGGTTTGACTCAAAAAAGAAGATTAGGGTTTCGAGAAGGGTCAACCAAAAATTATAAAAGGAAGCCATTGGTTCTCATTTGGATAATCTTTTGTCTACAGGAATGTTATGTTGCCGTATTGGCTTTGGGATTGCTTCGAGGAATGTAAGCCTCCTAGCTTGGCATTGCTTCTCGCTTGAAAGATAGCGACTAGTGGTGAGGTAGTTTAGTGTTGAGTGTTTTGTAGTGAATTTTTGCATTGTAATCATTGTGTGATTTTGTAGATCAGCTTAATTGCATATTAGTGAGATTATGGAGTTGCATATTCATTACAGTAGATTGTCATTTTTATTCGTAAGTCAAAAAATACAAAAAGAATCATTCTAGGTACTATCTAAGTCTCTTTGTTTGGTAGGGGTGACCCTTTTCCCAAAGTTGTAGATTTTTTAATGAAGGCTATGATTTTTAAAGGCAAATCACCCCCCTTGCTGGGTTGTACCATCTGTGTTTTCCATGGGAATTGTGCATAAATTAAATAGAAACTTTTGGGTCTATTTTGTGTTCCAATCTTGGGCACTTTCATCATTAGGGTCTTTTGCTTTCCATTTCACGTCAAGTGGATGAGTTGTGAGAGAGATATGTCCACTAGTGTGATCTCAGGTTGCTGGTTTTACATTTAGAGGTGCAGATCTAAAACAGATCATAATCTTAAATCTATTTTTTGAAGAAAGTGATGAAGAAGAACAAAGAGTAGAGGAAGTTGTTGAAGAAAGTGATGAAGAAGAACAGTGTGCAGTAATGGTTGGTGACGAGAATGATAAAAAAGATAATGAAGAGGAGGTGGGTGGACCTGTAAAGGGAAAAAAATATTGCTGTGACGAGTTTCCTTGTAACAGTGAGGAATGTGAAGTAAGTGACAATAAGAGATTGAAGAGGCAATGGCTTAGGGCATGGCTTCAGGTTTCTTTGTTGGGTGTGAGCATCTTTAACTTTGCTTATCAGTTCAAAAGCAAAAGTGCTCCTCCAACTTGATATAGTAAGTAGTGTTCTCTGTGGCTCTGGAGAGCCCTATCAGTTGAATGGCCTCCACCAATTTGGAACCAAAATACGTTGATATAGTGCACTGCAATTGAATGCATTTGTTTTGCTTAAGATGCTTGGATTTACCATTTTCAAGCCTGTGGATTTTTATTCACAGAACAATTAAACTATCTTTCTTTAGCTTTGAAGAGATATAAAAACCATCAATCAGATCATTGAGAGATTCTTACAAAGAATATAAAGAAAAGTTCAAAGACAGTTCTAGATTTGGTGTTAGTTTGAATTTTTTTGAAATAGTCGGTATTTTTCATAATGTGTTAAGTTATGATATTAGTATCAAAATTTAACTACATAGTTTTTGAATCAAACTCATGAAATATGAATCAGTGAGTTTGATATAAAAATTATACAATAGAATCTTAATTCTAAATATCATATAATTATATTTATTATGTAAAGAATAACTTTTTATCAATTATTTGATTGGCAAAGTCATTGGAGATTTTATTTGAACTCATTTAAAATAATAGATGATATGATAGAAAGTTGAAATATTATAAAATATCACTACTTGTTTTTAAATATAAAATTATAATATGATCATTTGTAAATCTCAAAAAAAAAAAAAAATTATAATTATAGATGATGAAGAACCTCTCAAATTTTATTTACTCATTTAACTATCTTTATTTATGAATTTAATGGAAAGAATTTTTAAGAAAAATTTCAAACTTAATTCAATAATTATATCAAAATATAAGATATTATTTTCTTACTCAATCTTTTATATTTTAAATACAATATAGTCTATATTTTCAAATTATGTGTGAAAATAGAAATTAAATCCATAACAAATAATAGAATAGTTAGAAGATGGATTTTACTCTCATGTAACCACCTATAAGTTTCAATACTCTATAAATATCATAAGACTATTTAATATATGGTCACTATTATTCATATACTCCATTCAACGCATATCTTACATTTAATGTTATGGGTGTGCATCCAATCTAATTCTTATATGTAGAAGGATGATGTGTTGATAAGTGATGTGAGATCTACCATGCAATACAAGATTTGCCATGTCATTGATGAAATTCACTATCATGTGAAATTTTTATGAGTGTTATTTTTAAAAAAATTTAAAGACACAATTGATCCTTACTACATGCTAAATGCATGTAAGGGAAATATATTATTATTAATTTTTAATATTTTTAGATGCTTCAAATTATTATTTTTTAGAGGTTGTAGACTCTTAATATTTATCTTTTGTGCTATTTGTGTAAGCCTCAAAAAATACTTTGTAACAATCTCTCAAAATTAATACATGTTATTGATTAGTAATTTGTGTAAGTTTATTTGTTTTGTTCATTGTTGTAAGTGATTTTATTTGTTATTGATATATTTTTCTATTATATTTTTTGTTATCGGTTGTTTGGGCCTATATAAAATCTTCATTTGTTAACCAAAGAAAGTTATTATTTTGAGATAATCATGTCAAACATTAATTATTTTCCCATTCCTAAATTTAATGGTAATGATTATGATTATTGGAGCATCAAGATGATGATTTTTTTGATAAGAAAATATTTATGGGAAATTGTAGAAATAGGTTATAAAGAACCAATTGATTGGACCACTTTTGTAGCTAATGATAGAACAACTAAGAAAGAGGAAAATAATAAGAACTATTTAGCTTTATTTCATACTTAGATAAGAATCTATTTCCAAAATTATAGGTGCAAGGAAAATTGAGGATGCGTGGAAGACTCTACAAGAATCTTACTAAGGTAGTGATCAAGTCAAAGTTGTCAAGCTACAAATGTTGAAAAGATAATTTGAGAATTTAAAGATACAAGAAGTTAATGTGAGTGACTTGTGTGAGAGTAAAATATGTGGTCAATAAGATGGATACTCTTAGAGAAATTATGAATAAAGAGGTTGTGATTAAAAATATGTTAAGGCCTCTAACACCAAGGTAGAACCATGCTTCTACAATCATTGAAGAAAGAAAGGATTTGACTACACCTCGATTTGATCACCTAGTTGAATCTCTTATGTATCATGAAGAAATACTAAGAAAATGATTCATTTGGAGAAAGTGATGAGAGATTTCTCCTTATTACTATAAATTAGGGCATGTGCACCAAGATAGGGCACAAAAAAGTGGCCAAATGCCCAAAAATGAGAAAAATGTGCTCGTTTTGAAGAAATTCAAATAATGTGCTCATGTTATGGCTTGAAAAATCCAAGCCATAATATGAGCATATTATTTGAACAAAAAACATGCAATTTTTTTTTTATGAAAGCAAAACACTTACGCATTTTTATGAAAATAAAACATGTGTGCTTTTTTATGAAAGAAAAATGCATACGTGTTTTCATGAAAGCAAAACATGTGCATTTTTTGTTCAATAAAGTTATGACAAGAAAAAACCTATCCATTTTTCTCACCAGTAGCATGCATTTTCTACAACATTTTTCTTTACCTCAACCCAATATAATTTGGATGTGTTTTTTCCCTTTGCAACCTAGCTTCACAATGCCATGCCGAAAAAGAGGTAAGTGCTATTTTTTTTGCATTAAATTTAAATTTGTTTGTATTTGAAAAAATAGATTATTTTTTTATCAATATTTTAAAATTATATAACAGATGATATGAACCCTAAGCCACAACCAAATTTAAATGATGAATTCCTAAGGAAAACCAAGTAGGATGTCTAACCCTCATCCAACCCTTCCAATAAACCTTGAACAAAGCCAAGAGGACTTGTTAGGCCATCGATAACAAATTTTTTTTGTAATTTCTAAATTAGTTTCAAAATTGAGGAGTTCAACATCAAACCAGCATCACCTACCCCTTGCCTTAGCATTGGAAGCAATAATGACAAATGTTGACACAGTCACAAATAAAATAAATCAATAGAAATCTTATAGAAATTCATGTCGTCAATTTTATGCAATAAAATTGTCTTATGATGAAGTGAAAAAGAAAGACATAAAAAAAGAAAACATATGTTTTCTTTTTATGGATACTAGAGCCATTGAACCTATTCCTCCAAATTCAAAGAGGTTTTCAATACATTGGCATAATCATGATGAGATAAGAAATAATTTTTGGGATAGGTGGTGGATGGTATTTGACCAAACTACATGTAATAATTATGAGGTGTCACTCTATTTTCTAATAAAACTATACTATGAGTTTATCCTTCATCAAATTCCAAATTATTTTGATATGAGGGATTTTGACGATAGAGGTGGGGGCTCTGCTAAAAATAGACTAGGAACTCGTCAAGTAGGTAACCATGAACATCGAAGAAACAATAGAACAAAGGCATGTTTAAATCATGTGATGGTACCAGTAGCCATCAGGGAGAGTATGTAAGTGAAGACTCTCCATGCAATTGCTAGCCTGACAGACACCATTATAGAGCATGGCACACAAATATCCCAACCTTTTGCCTCATAGGATGATGGAGCAGCTCAACCATCTAACTCTAGTACCCTTAGCTCTCATATGTGCTCAAACTATTGTAATCTATGCTTTGGGAAAGATAGTGATGTAGAGGGTGCAGATGGCTCCACCTCCCATGTGTGTTCTCATTGTCAATATAGATGTTGTGGGAGTACTGGGGGTCATCAAGGTGGTGCATTAGATAATGCAATGATGAAAGATGATTTGCTAAATGAGGTGTATGCTGGTCAAATGCAGGTATGTTGATTTGAATTTATAACATTTTATCTATTAAATACTTAAAAATTATAAATGTAAATAGATTTTTAACTATAGAATTGAATTAAATTGATGCAAACATTATGCATTTCAAGGTGTAATGCTAGAGGGTGGTGCATCATCGAGCATTCCTGCAACAACTTGTACACCTGCATCAATATCAAAGGTAAAATTTGTATAATATATCAAAATAAAGTAACACTTTCTATTCAAAATAATGTTTAGTATTTTAAAATACAACTTTTATTGTATAGATGGGCATCACATCACCATCTAGTACATATGTTTCCATGGATTCTATGACATTGGATTTGCACAAGTATATTATAACACATTTAAGTTTGTTTTTGTAAATTTCAAATTTATTGTTTATATATATTTGTGAACTTTTGAGTTTAATCTATTATTTTTTGCATACAACAAATTCACTGCCAACAATTTACCGACAGGAAATTCACCACCAACAATTCACTGTAGGAAAATTCGCCACCGTGACAATTCACCGTGCTAAAAATTAATTGCATGAATTTTTGGTAGCTAATTTTCCATGGCGATGAATTGTTGGAGGCAGTGAATTTTCCCGCATTGAATTGTTGATGGTGAATTTTCTGTTCGTGAATTGTTGGTAGTGAATTTCCCTAGAGCCATTATTTTTAGTTTAGTTTCAATGAATGCAATAGTCACACCTCTATCACACCTCTTGGCATAAGAGAAAATTTGGAAGTTGGTGTTAGTGCAACAATTTCATTATTGATGTGCTTAACTCAAGTATGAGTATGAATATATATGTTTAGTAATGTTTATTTTGCGTCAATTGATATTAGTAGACCTATCAAAAATAATTGATAAATATGTCATTGTTATGTTTTAGATGGATGTAAACACCCTTGTGCAAGGATAAGCATCTCTAGATGGCATCGAGCATTGTAGGTAAGAATAATTAGACTTAGACCAGTCTGGTGTAAGTGTGTTTATAATATATGCATCATTTTAAATCATTTTTATAGTTCTTGACTTTGGCATAGTATCTTATTTTATATTTTGTATGTATATGTTGGGGTACAAAATAGTGAAGAGCATAGGAGATCAGAATGATGCA
>VDFB02105652.1:220080-288411 GCA_007258455.2 Sequoia sempervirens | reverse complement strand
TTGCATGAAAACAAGAGACTAGAATTCATATTTAAGAATGTGAAGTATCAATTCTATTTTTGCAACTCCCTTTCAATTAAAATCATGAAATTTCCACAATCCATAACGACTTTTAGCTAATATTTTTTTGGATTTGATCGTGTAGATTTTTATCTAATATTTACAACTCCCTTTTAGCTTATAAATACGATTGAAAATCAAAGCAAGAAATATGATTTTAAAAAAATTGATGCCTAGTTTTAAAATATTTTTGTTTTGATCGAGATTGCATGTATGCAGCTCAGCACAATTTCCCCTATATAGGAATTATAGAAAGATTATCCACATAATGTCTGTGTTGTAGAAAAATGGCCCCTTGTCATTTTTATGGTCTTTTAGGCCTTTCCACTTAATGTTTGATCTATTTTACCTTGATTCATTGATGTAATGTGGCTTGAACATTCACATTAGGTCCTTAAAATGCAAATAATGACGTCTTGTGAAGGTGTTGTCAAGTGTTGTTAAACATTTCTACATTTTTCTAGACTCTATTCATTACAATTCACCTAAAAATCACCTTTTTATTCATCATCAAGTCATCTTTTGAAGATTTGTAAAGTCTTGTAACAAGATTTCTCACTTTTCTAGGCATAATTTCACTATTTACACCTTTCTTATACTTTATTTGACCCATTTATGCCCTTATAAAGCTTAATTAAGTGCATTTTTGAATGTAAACCGACAAACAACATTAAATATAACTTAATTCCTGACACCCACTTTCAAGTCCAAGGTGGGACCCATTCACCATGGGTGGCGAATGGGTCCCTCTTGGCTCAAAATTCGAAATATTTTAAATTTTCTTTCGGGTTTTAATTCAAAATCACTTGATGTCAGCCTGTGATGAGGTATTAATGGGTTACTAATGCGCAAGATTGTATAAATAAGTGATTTTCACCTCATTTTACATCTCCTCATTCATTCAAGCAATCTCATACAATCATATATCACATCCAAGCATTCAAGCACTTTACAACTTCAAATCAAGCATCAATCAAGCATTCAAAGGTAGCCATTAACATATCTTCAGATTTTCATCAACAAGGGTTTGGTAAGTTGATAGCATTTGCATGTTATTAGTTTATCTTTCTCTTTCATTTCATTATTTTATTAAGGGTTTGATTACCAAAGTGGGGTTTGACCAAGGCAAACCCCTATTTGCTAACCCTCAACCATTTTCCCCCTTTGTGCATGTGTTTTGTATGTAGGTTTATCAAGCATTTAGGTGTTGAAAAGTGGAGAATAAGTCAACTAGGTGCTTCAATTCAATTCAACCATATTTCAAGCTTGGAGAAGAATTTATGTCTATTTCCTGCACAATTGACTTCGACAACCCGACAAGTAGGCATTTCTAGATCTAGTGTTGTAGAGTTGTCTCTTGATTTCTCAAAATTTTGGGAGAAGATTGATTCACCATCAGTGGAAAATGAGTCCCACCTTAAGAATAAAAATCTAAGTTTTGTCAAATTCCAGATCTTGACACTCTTTAACTTGTTCTCGATAGTTTTCATCAGAAGCAAGACTAATTCACCATCAGTAGCGAATGAGTCCCACTGTTGATTTTTAGTAATTTTAGACAACATTTAGAACATTCTAGATTCCTCAAATCTTTCCTAGGTGTACACTGATTCAACCTTTCTCTTTTTGTTTTGCATTTATTCATCTTTTAGTTAATTGTTTGCATATCATAGAGTGTTTCAAACATTGCATCAATTTTAGGTTTTTCATTCATAATTGCTCAATTTCATAGTTTAGTTGCATTCATATCATTCCATTTAGTCCTAATTACATTACAAATTTCCTAATTTTGGTGAACTGGTTAGATTCTTTGGCCCTTGCTTTCTCCTTTTAGTTGAAAAACCCTAGAAGAGCTAGAAAGATCTAGAGAGCCAAAAAAATTGAAGGTTCATTTTGGTGAACCTGCATTTTGAACATATTAGCTTTCTAATTTCAATTGCATCTTGCATCTTAGAATTAATTTACATCAACATTCAATTAGGGTATTGTTTTGTTTTTGCATTCTAGGGTTTCTTAACTTGCATTAGTGAAAGACTCATTTATATTTTATTTTTGCATTGCATATCATTGAAAAAGCTAAAAAAATGCACCTACATCATTCATTGGCATCTGAAAAGCATTTAAGTTACATTAAAATTATAAACAACATAAAAAAATCTCATACTGGGACTCATTCACCACCCTGGCCGAATCAGTCCACTTGCACATTTCAGATTGTGTTTTTAGACATTTTCTGGCATGTTCCTACATTTATGTTCTCTATTGTTATTTCTTTGTTTCAGTTAGCAGAATTTCTATTATTTACATTTTGCACTCCTAGATTCAATTGCATTTACATTCATCCTATCCTTTGTGGTACTTGCATGAGTGTTTGGTGCCCCATTGATAATACTTTAGCGAGAAAAAGTTCTAGACTCATGGCTTCCCATGATAGCACTTTTGTTGCGGACCTTGGGATCTCACGAGCTCCTACTCCTAGTATGGACAATGGTGCATTAGGCATTGATCATACCACTTATATTCCTTCACCTTTCCATCCAATGAATGTTGACATGCAAAACAACTCTCTTCCTCAAGACAAGGTCATTAGTATTCATGAATAATTTGCACATTTACAACAAGACTTGTCTTTTGAAAAAAAATTCACCGCTGCCATACCTACAATAGAAAACCTTCATCACTTGATTGAGAGTGAAGACCTACAATAGAAAACCTTCATCACTTGATTGAGAGTGATGATGGCTTAGAAGTCATGAAAGGAATTGCTGAAATATATAATAAACATGCTCCTAATACTTCCCAATCAACAAACGTAGTTGCAACATAAGGAGGATCTCACATTCCTCCTCATTCAACCATAGCAGGGTGATCCCACAATAGTGGTTTACAATTTATGGCCAAAGGCTAAACTGTGAGGAATTTGAAGATGATGCAAACTAGAATTTCGTGGAATTTTATCTGTAGATTCTAAATATTTTTTTTTCAAAATTTTATGAACTAGTTTGCACTTCTTTTTCCATCTCCCTTGAAAACTAGTTTTTTTTAGAAAACAACATTTTTAAAAAGTGATGCTCATCGTATAACTTTTTTTCTATGAAGGATAAAATTCTAATTCTTTCTAATTTAGATTTGTAACTCCGATATTGAGTGCTTCCACTTGATTAGATAGTTTTTTATTGAATATTTTTTCTTTAATCAAGTTTCAAAGTTGAACCAATTACAATTCAGACATAGCGTGATCGTATAACGCATAAATTTTTCTGTATGTATCAAAATTCAATTTTTTTTGCTAGATCAAGGACTTCAATATCTGGTGAACTCATATTTTTCAAAAAAAAAATTATAATATGCTATTTTTCCACATGTACAGAACATAGAGCTTGATTTTCAGTGAAAAACCTATGTTTAATAAAACTAAAAAAAAACATAATAAAACCAAAATATATTTAAATTATATTGATTGGATAGCTTGTTCCGAGGACTACCTAGTTCTAGTTAGGTTTGTGAAGTCTCTGCCATTTTCATCTTCAACCCGAGCTTTGAAGTGTAAAAATTTAGATATTTTTGTGTCTGACGGGGAGAATGAGGGATAAGGGGGTTCACTCGAACCAGGTTTTGCTCGAACCCTGGTTCGAGTGAACCAACTTTCTATATGCATTTTATTTGGTTTTTTGGGTGATAAATGAGGGGCACGAATTAAATGGGTTCGCTCAAACCTATAGCTTCGTTTGAACCCCTAAAACCAATTTTTTTGCCATAGGGTCATTTTTTGTCAGTTTTCCTTCCTCCATCAAATTGTAAACCACTATTGTGGCTTCACCCAACATCCATACCAACTTATACAACTCATCAGGTTACAACAACTATGCAACATGTTAGTTATGTGGCTCCTTCCTTTGCAATTCCAACTAGCATTCCAAGTTCTTTTGTGGCATCCCATATTCCCTCTTCCACCTTCACTCCTCTTAGTGTCCCTTTCACCTCTCCCAACATTTCATACACTCCATCTCCATTTTCCCTCCACCTCATACTCCTTCCACCAATTCTATCATTACAAAACTTTTTAACATTGTTTCATCCATGCAACAACAAATCTCCACCATTAGCCAAAGCCAAAATTCTCCACTACCATACCTTGTCCGTGGTAGCCCATTATCCTTAGAAATCTTACGCACCCCAATGCCACAAGGAACTGAAATGCCTAGGTTTGAGAAAAATGGAGGTAAAGGAGACCCTACTAATCATGTCAATGCTTATACAACCTTGTGCAGTGATTTTGTCCTCGATGACAAGTTGTTAGCCAAAATTTTTCCTAGGACCTTGAAAGACACTGCATTAGACTAGTTTTCAAACCTACCCAATCATTCCATTAGATCATTTAATGAACTTTTAGATGCTTTCATAAGTCATTTTCAAGTTCACATGATTCCTAAGAAAAAAATGGCAGATTTAATGCGCTATAAACAAAATACTGATGAAAAAGTCATTAACTTCATTTTCTTGTTACTAGTCATTATACACTCAAATTGATGTCAAGATTCATGATTCACATCTGTAGAATATGTTTTTCGAGAAATTGCATACTCACCTTTAGGATAAGTTAACAATGATGAAATTCCCCTCGTTCATGCATTTATGCACGACCCTCTATGATTATCACAACTTAGTTTCTAGTCATCATTTAAAGTCCACTTCCAATCGAGCTGAGAAATTTGAGCAAAATAACCACAACAATGGATCAAACTTTAAAAAACCTAACCAAGGTTTCTTACAATTCAATCCACCCTCTCTGCAACTACCCCAACCTATTCCAAACCAAGTGGCCGCTCTTAAAACAGTCATGTCCTATACCTATGCGGACCTGAAGAGACAATTTACTCCCCTACCTGATACCCTTCACAATACCATGAACCAATTGCTCCAACAAAAAATGCTCACTTTTCCTACCATTAAACCACTTGAAACTGTTAGATTTCTAGAATCTGTTGCTTGACCAAAATACTTCCACAAGAGAGAAATAATGGCGAGAATGCTTGCTATATCAAATATGCAAGATTGATTAACGATTGAATTGATACAAATGTACAAGATGAGGCTTGCTTATAAAAGGCAAGCATGCAACAACCAAATCTTATCTTGAGCAACAAGATAGCTCGATAAGATAAGGATAAGATCCTATAACTTAGGAATTAAAGATTGCCTAAGTAAACTTATGAAGATGTAATTAAATAGTTAATTACACCAACACCCCCCCATAAGTGCAACTTAGGGAGAAGATTATAATGCAAACTACTATGGGTCCCGGCAACTAGGCCATGTTAGGAGATCAAGAAACCCTAAAGGGAAACCCTAAGTAAATCCTTATGAAGAGATCAAGAAAAAAAAGGGAAACCCTAAATGAAACCCAGTGTGCACACTTAATAATTAATAATTAATTATTAATGTGCCTAAGTTTAGCTTAAGTAATAAAGAGGAATAAGTGACTTAATTAATTAATCAATGTGATGTAATTAATTAAGCATAATAACTTATTACTCTAACACCCCCCCTTAAGATAAACTTAGGAGGTAGCTAAAACACTAGAAAAAGATGCATGAAAGCAAAGATGGGTCCCGGCAACTGATCAGGTACCCATTTACAAATGCAATAATGAGTAGAAGGAAAAACCCAGTGGGACAAAACCCCCCTTATGAGATAACATCTTTAAAGCTTGGAAGAACTCGTAGAGTAACACTGGAACTTGATATAGGCAAGCAAGGAAATATTCTTCTGTATACTACTGAAACCGGATGAGAGTCACTGATTGACTCAAGGAATCATGATAAAGCAACAGAAGACCCGATGCCATGGAACACTGGAAAACTCCAAACTGGAACAACTCTGGAATCTATGATGCAGCAAGTGATTATTAAATGATATATTACTGTAAACGAAGTGCAAAGATGTAAGATGCACTCTCCCAACTGCCAAAATATCCAAGTAATCGCCAAACAACCCATCGGGCCAAATCTGGACTAACTGATAAACTTGGGACAGATAAAGAAAAAGTACATAGACAGCAACCTAGATCTCCTCAATACCTTTCCGACGCTTCAAACGAGGCGAAAAACGGAGATCGTGGCAAAAAGTTATGAGCTCGGAAGCATAAAAATTACATCTGACTTCAAACAGCAATAAATACAAGAAAACAGTAAAATACTGAAAAATAAACAGCACTACTGGAAAGTGCTCGGAACCAGCTTTCCGGCGATATCTTGTTTGCCCGATTTCGATACCGTATGCCCAAGTTATGGCCAAAAGAAAAAAACTGCTCTTTTAGGAAAAACTAGGGTTAGGAGGGCAAAGAGGGTTGCCGTACGGCTGACGTCATCCTGACGTCATGCTGACGTCATGCTGACATCATCAAAATGCGAGCATAAATTTGACGGCCGTCTGGCCGTTGGGGCAAAAAATCGCCTCCCCTGCAAAATGAAAAATTTTTGGCCCTTGGTCGAGCATGTGACCGCGGGCTGATGCTGGAGGGGCTGGATCGGTGACTTGGGGCTTGCGCAGAAAACCCTGGTTCCCCATATGACCAGGGCTGGAGGCTCGAACCGGCCGGGGGCTGGATCTCAGCGCCCGGATCTTCATATGACCTCACCCCAACAGCTATTCTCAAACCAAGCGCTAAAATTTGAAGAAATTTCAATTTTTTAAATATTTTTTTTGAAATTTTTCAAAAAATACCTCGATCTGCGTGCTGGGGAGGCCGTACGGCCCTTCAGACAATTTTTTTTTGCCTCCCGACCAACTTGCACCAAAATCGACGATTTGACAGGCGTTTCTAGGGTTTTGGGACGCTGCGAACGCGATGGCGACGTCCGTTTGAGCCCATTGTGTCCCAAAAAATCAGCTACCCCCAGATCTGGCAGAAAAGATGCCTGTGGAAACCCTTGCACCCGAAACTCACGAAGAGGCCATATCTTCAGATCACGAACAGGCAGCTGTAGGTCTGGAGCTCTGATACCATGTTAGATTTCCAGAATCTGTTGCTTGACCAAAATACTTCCACAAGAGAGAAATAATGGCGAGAATGCTTGCTATATCAAATATGCAAGATTGATTAACGATTGAATTGATACAAATGTACAAGATGAGGCTTGCTTATAAAAGGCAAGCATGCAACAACCAAATCTTATCTTGAGCAACAAGATAGCTCGATAAGATAAGGATAAGATCCTATAACTTAGGAATTAAAGATTGCCTAAGTAAACTTATGAAGATGTAATTAAATAGTTAATTACACCAACAGAAACTACCAAGCCCTTACCACCCAACTTCAAACAAAATTCTTATTTCCATTTTCATTTCCAAAATGGCCATGACACTAAATAATGTAAGCATCTCAAACACTTAGTTCAAGACCTCATTGATTCGGGCCGTGACTTGTCCATTGTGGGTGTTAATGATAAACCAACTGCATGGATCAAAACACATACTAGTTTTGTGTTCCATACGATCCGATTGATCGTACTCCCGTTACAAATAGGACCTAAAACATTGGAGGTAACTGTTACCAAATTTTTTGCCTCAGCTCAATTGATGGAGCTGGCTGAATATTATTACATCATTAGGTGAAATTGCAGATTTTGTTCAGTGTTGATTGCATCTTTTATCATTTTTCATTGAGTGACAGTTATACATTTTAAAGAATAAATAGACTTTTCAGAATGCCATTTAGATATTCCAGAATTAAAAGAAATACAAAATTGAGCAAATGAGCGAAATAGCATTTTAAATGCTCTCATTTATTTCATATTAAACTCATATTTGCAAGGCTTCATTTGATTTCAACAATTAGAATGATATTACAACATTGCATGTAAATGCCTTTTCTTTTCAAATGAAAAAGCAAGGATTGAAATCAAAGATCCACACAAATCGTGGATGTGACTATTACAATACATTGCTAATAGCACATTGCATTACTGAAGATGAAGAAAGGAAAACATATAAGCGACGACATAATCATCATTGCCTGATTATCGATGTTTGATGCTGAATGGTGCACCATTGTATTCTTCTACTCCGTCGACCTGTAAGATGAAAAGAGGGGTGTCAGTGGCTCTGATTATGACGTAACCTATATGAGGCACCCACAATAGTACAGTCTACTATTAACCATGCATTGAAACAATCAATCAAGTGCAGTACAAAAGAAATCAGTTGAAGAGAAGTAACAATATCATGGCCATCATATTCTATTTTTTTTTCTAACATTGTTTGTTTCCTTGTGTAGGTATAGGTAAAGTCACGAAGCTGAACATTATTTGAAGACCAAGCATGTGGAGAAAAATGGGCTCCCACAAGGGTAGAGCTTGGCATGCTGCCCTATTCATTAAATGGGCTGATTTAATGATTACATCATCATGTTCATCAAAGTGAAATGAAATATAACTGAAGGAGTAAAACAGATTTATTTATCAAGCTACTAAACCAACTATTCATTCATAACGATCAGGTTTATCTTTCTGAAGGCTACAGGTGAACAATGAGTTTAAGTTCACTCAATTAATTCAGCTAAGTACATTTACATCAGATATTGCTGCATAGTTCATGTTTTGTGTTTTATCATAATCATACATGTCATGCAAGATTCAATTCATTCTTTTCACAGTCAAGGATAGTGAACAAGCATACGTTATGCCTTAATCAAGAGTTTTGTTTTGACTTTCATCGTGAAAGAGAGCATATTTAAAGAACAGTTTGATAAGGGAAACATAAAAATGCATGAAGAGTACCATGTTGCTCAGGAGTACAAAAGACAGACAATGATCAAGTGTTAAATGAATTACCAATTCCAGTTGACTGGTAGACAAATATAGTATTATGAGTTATAATGAGAAAATGATCATTCCAGAATAATAAGGAAGGAGCAAGCACAGTTCCTTTTCGGAAGGAGTTTCTGAGTTGTTAGTTATGCAAAAGAACAGATAACTAAGTGTAGTCCATGATAATACAATGTTTCACCTAAACGTTTTGCATAAGTGCAAAAGCAAAAAAAGGGAGTTTGCTGTGGTTTAAATTGTGATTTTTAGTTTCAACCATGACAAGTTTTGCCTCAAGAAAGTAGCATGAGTTCGATGTTTAAGTAATGCAAAATGTAGATTCAAGAAGGTTTTGAATGAGTTTTCAATTTTGTCATATGGTGATACTTGTGTAACAGGTTTCTATAGGTTTCTTATGCTCTATGGTGCAAATGTAAGAATTGGAATGACCACAAGAAGCCTAGACTTTAAACAATTATTGGGATTACAAACCTTTGATATCTCAAGCAAGTTTGCATGATGGAGATTGTTCTATTATATCTTCAAGGAGTTACAAGTATCAAGCAAATGATTGTTCCAGATTAGACAAAGATTCAGATACATAAGCTTTATTTCTAGAATAAGCAAGTTATGAAAGCATGAGAGTTCAACATGACATGTCAATCATGCCTGAAAGTAAACAAAGGACACAAGAATATCAAAGTAAGCATCAATTGTTTTGGGTCGAGCCCATAAACTAAATTCAATGAAAATACACAGATTTTGTTACTCTTACAGGGGCTTTCAGTTCTGAAGGTAAACAAAGACAAACAACAAATACCCATGTTGGGGTTACCAATAAACACATAGATTTTCACTATTTTCGGCCATCTATGATACCCATATTTGGGTTGAGTTTCAAAATATAGAAAATGCAGTAATCATGACAACCCATGTGAGGATTTTGCATGAGACAACAATAGAATACAAAAATGTGAATTCCCTATGATCAATCGGGCTTCAAAATAAAGGAAATGTAGTTTTCTTCAGGGATTACAAATACCCATATGTAGATTCATCGTCAAATATACAAAAGGGAAATTTCTTGTTTTGGGTCGAGCCCAAAACCTTAAAGTTAAGCTTTCTATAATACACACTTGGTGCAACCTGAACATGGCTAGAAGTTCATCAAATAAAAGAGAGCTTCCTTAGGCTTTGAAAGAACAAAGAGGAGATATGTGCTTAAGGCAAAGGATTACCAGTTCAAGATTGTAGAGGGTATGAATAGCCGCAGCCAGGAGCTTCAAGGAGAGTCGAAGAAACCAATATTTCGAGCTCTTAAAGAATAGGCAAGCTCTCTCATAGAACCTCCAATGGAACTCAAGCTCATAGGAGGAGGACCAAGCAAGCCAAAATCACAGGGAGTGCAAAGAAAAATTAGAGAATAAGCTCATACATGTTGCGACCTTAATGTATTCCTGGTTCTTTGAAATGAAGGGAAAGAACTTCAATAATATAAAAACGAGCCTATCCACTGAAGAGTTTGACCTTCTGAAGATCATGATGAAGTTCTCAAAGCACCTGAGTACCAATTCGAAGTCCATCATGGTGGCATGTGAACTAGAAAAGGTCATTTTCTTCAATGGTGATCATTTGCAAAATGAATAATTTAGGGTTTGACCTTGTTTTCCCCATGCCCTAATTCGACCCAACACTATAATTATCTAGAATATTTTTATTTATTAATATGAATGTGGGTTAATTCAAATTAGGTCAGTCCTTGCATCATATTTTATTCAAAGATTAAAGTCTAATGTATTTGAGGGTGGCCGAAATTATGTGCCTAGGTCAATGGTTAGGTCTTGATTTATTCTTTTGCCTTAGTAAAAAGTGAAGACTTGAATGTGGCTTATGTTATTTATTTATGAGAAAATAATGAGAATGTAATTGTGAATCCCAAATAACCTAGGGTTAGGTTTTGATGATTACCTATTTAGGGTTCTATTTTTTTGATTGATTTTAGAGAAATCAATAACAAATTTTTGAGAAGGATGAGATAATGATGTGTTAATATTTTTATGATTTTTTGAGAAAATCAGATATTGTAATGGAGATATAAGGAGTTTTCTTTTTGCAAAAGATTGTAATCTTTAATTGCAAAAATAAAGCAAATTGTAAAAATCTGCAATCCTGTAAAGCAATATCATAGAGCGATATCCTATAAATTGCTTTATGATTTCTTGCTATTTTTAACAAATTTTTGTTCACTTTTCCTCTTGGTCAGATTTGTGACTTATCTTAGAGAGATAAGATGTTTTTGAGCTTTTCAAGCAAATCTAGCCTATTTTTAGAGGCTTGACAGTGTGATCATAAAAGCATTGTGCTTTTTTCTTCTTTTATGCAGTTTTTGAGGTAGTTTGAAGTTTTTTTCCTTGAGCTTTTTTCTGAGCTCGGATTAGGGTTTCTTGAGAGTTCCTTTCAAAGACTTAGTCTTTTAGCTCTCCCTTAGGGGTAGTTTAGATCAGGTTCCTACTCATACACATTTGGAGCTTGTGAACACATTTTGTACTCAATTTCAAATTATGGCATTCTCCTTTAGTTGAATAAAGACAACATTCCTACTTCTCATTTCAGTGTTCATTTGTAGTTTCAATTTGATTTTATCTTGTGATTTTTGTTTACAATGTCCTTGTTTTGTCCTTAAACTACAATTTTTAAATGCAGAAAGTTCAGAATACAGGTTGCATGTTGTGCTTCAAGTCAGGTCTTCATGCAAATTATTTATGTATCAATTGTTCATGAGAAGTTGTGAAATATTTTGTTTGGTTTTAAAAACTATTTGTGAGGAAGAGATCAAAATCATCATTGAATCATTATCATATTTTGAAAGTCATCTGCTAGTAATAGGTTTTAGTTTTTAGTCACCTTTTATCCCTTTCCTCAAAAGTCATTTAGAATAGGATTTATCATTCGAAGAACCAACTCACTCTTAAGATTCCTCCTTCGCTCAGATCACCCACATCTGAAGGAGGTTTCCATGTTTAAGTAGATTGCTGAATATTGCATTCAGTAGGGTGCAAATCTATTGACAATAGTTTTTGGCACGCCCAGTGGGACTTTGAAAGCTACTTTCAGAGAATATTTAATATTTTAGTTTGCTTTTTGGTGTATGCAGCAAAATTTCCAGCGTTCTGGAGGCTATCACAATATACTTGGCGACTCTGGTTCTATTTTTTGCATGCTAGTGCAGCCCGTGCATGAGAAACATTCAAACAAGGTCAAGTGTTGCACCCTTCAAGTATCAAGAGTTGTCCCCATCACACAGAAGAGGCGGGACATCAAGAAGGCTTTTTGAAACTCCTATAAGATCAAAGTCAACACCTCCTATTCTTGGTGCCCTAGTTCTGTCACCTAGTGTACCAGTTCCAATCTCACAAGTACCACCAATGGCAGCACCCATTTGCACCCTTTAATGGAGGCAGTCCATTAGATATTGCTCAACATGTTGATATTCCAGTTGCAGCCCTTCGAGGACTACCATATTTCACCGGAGAGGATTAAACTACACCAATCGAGCACATCCGTGACGTGGCCATGCTATGCTCGGTGCACAATATCACACAAGAGAACGTTGCTCTAAGGCTGTTAGTTGCGTCATTTCAGGGAAAAGCATTGCAGTGGTTCAGAGGCCTCGCAGCCAACTCAATCACAACATGGGATGCGTTAGGTAATGACTTGTACCAACATTTTGTTGATAAATCTGACAATTTATCTTTATTAGACAGTTGATCACCATTCAAAGAGCGCCACATGAACACTTAGCGGATTTCAACTACAAATTTTAGAGGACTTTGGACAGGATCTCGGCAATGGTAGAACCCTTACTGACACATGCATTTATGTTTTATTTAAAAGCTTTAAACAACAATATTGTTGTTATGACTCAGGCTATGGGTGGTCTAACGCTTCCTAATGCTTATAATATTGCCATTAACGCTGAAAATTGCCTCATTCAAGCTGGAGACATAGCCCCTAGACCTCCTATGCCTTTATTTCCAAAAATATAGCCACCTATTCTTGCTGCTATACCTCCCTTAGCTGTTGTTCTGCCAGTTCCAGCGATAAGATATCATAACACAGCCCAAGAAGTTGTTGTCTCAGCCCCAAATCCAAAGATGCAAGAGATTAAGAGCATATTGAATACTTTTGGGAACGATCTTGTGACTATTAAAAAGTAGGTTGGTCAAGAACACAAGCCTTATCAAGCCCCTAACCAGCAAAACCAGCAAAACAAACCCGCTTTTCAAAATGATTATCAAGCCCAAAGGAGGAATTTTAACCCTAGGCCATTCCAACCATACAAACCGAACATAGCCAGTTCGTCAAAGGAACTTGTGCCGCAAAATAATGTTGCCCAAGATTGCGATTGGTGTTACCCGTGCAATCAGCCCCACAACCAATCGGTGTGCACCAACGGAGTGAGAAATCATGCTTTAATGGTGCAGAATATATATGCTGCTTCAGAACATGTTGCAGATCATAATCAAGAACAACAAGATAATGTAGAGGTTGCCTTGCCAAACTGGCAGAGCTCCGAATTCTATGGCATGAATGGAAAAGACTAGCAAAATTCCCCTATTTCAACTAATACCAGATCTAAAAAGTGAGCTATGGACTCAGGATAGCAAACTGGAAATTCATAGTAGCAACCAGTGATTAGTAAGCAACCTATTTCTTCAGATGTTAACACTGCCATGCAACCTAAGATGCATATTCTGCAAAGAGGGTAGGAGATAGCTAACAAGGAGCTGTCAAAAATGCATTCTCAGCCTCTGTAGAGGCAAAATGAAGTTGTCATAAAAAACCAGGAGAAGGTAAACTCTTCAGCATTTAATATTATTGAGCATCTCAAGAAAACTACTATCAACATGTCGATATTAGATGCTTTACAGCTTCCAGGGTAGAAAATTTTGCTGTAGAATGCTTTGGATGAGTTGTCTTTCTCTGACAATGCTAATCAAGGAGTTACAAAGGTTGTGCTGGCTAATGACCTAGAGGAGAAAAGTGGGCAGAAAGAAAAAGAGGTAAAGCCCCCCCCGTTTTACCTAAGTCTGATCATAGGTGATAAAATTATGTATAATTGTATGGTTGATTCTGGCACCAGTAGTTTAGTCATGCCTAAGAGTTTAGCTGATAAATTAGGTCTTGTTTATGAGCCTAATCCTCAGAAAGGCGTAGTGCAATTGGATGGGTTTGTTGTTAAGACTGCCGGTATTATCAAAAATTTAGCCCTTACCTTGCGTGCATCCCTGAGTTTTGCTATCCATTAGGATATTCATGTCATAGACCTATCGCCACACTTTGCCATTTGTCTATCAAGGGATTTTACAGCCAAATTGGGTGGGTTTTTGTCTTCTGATTGGTCTCATCTATTTTTTAGAACAAGGTACAGTACGAAAGTGACCATTAAGTCTGAGCCTCTCGCCAAAGACCATATCAAACCATACTCGCCAAGTCCTATAAACGCTAACCTCTACGGCGCCTCTGTAATGGAGGAGAAAACCATGACCTCAGACTGTAGCACCCAAGAAGACTACATCAGTCTCGATGAATGGGCAGCCGAAGATCATGAGCTTGATCCATTTCAGAACACAGATGAGGTAGGATTAGGAGTCTATATGATTCTAGAGTCTGATTACAACATGCCTAATATTTGTAAAGAGGATGAACCGTCTGAAGGAAAAAATAATGAGCTTTGGAAGCTTTATTTCAATGGCTCGAGAAGTAGTGTTGGTGCCGGGGGTGGAGCCATGTTGGTATTAATTGAAGGAGATAAGTATTTTTCAGCTTGCAGATTTGCTTTCGGCTGTTCGAATAATACAGTTGAGTACGAAGCCTTGGTGCATGGCCTTGAGTGGGCCCGCAAATGAGGTATTAAATTCTTGTAGGTTTATGGTGATTCTGAGTTGATTGTTAATCAGGTCAGAAATTTAAATGCTACTAAAAATGATTTGCTTAAGAAGTACAAGCATCATGTATGGGATTTAATGAAGGATTTTAATGCTTTTAATATCATGTCGATTCCTCAGAATCAAAATAAGCATGTTAATAGGCTCGTTGCCATTGGAGCCAAGTTTGATATTCCCAAGGAAATTCATAAGGTAGAAGCACGTCAATATATGAAAATAGTGGTCAGACCTTCTGCACCTGACAATAACGTGAGCTGGCAGGTTTTTGACAGCAATGAGAAAATCGTGAATTTTCTGATTGTTGAAGCTGAGTTCGCAGATGGAAATCAATAAAAATGGTAGCAGCAATATGAGGACCAGATGGTGCAGTTAAGAACAAATAAGTTTCCGAAAGGATTGGTGACTTTAGAATGTGTTTAATTCAGATGATCAAGTTTGGAAGGAAAAGTGTAGCTTGATAGTCAAAGGAGAACATTATGCAGCCATCAAAATTTTTAAAGGCAAGCTCCTCAAGCTGGGAAAGGTATGTAGTTAGGATGAACAACAAGCTTTTATTCTATTATGTCAAAAATTTAGTGACATTTTTGCTTGGGAGTACAAGGATTTGAGAGGTTTTAACCCTGAACTAGCCCAACGAACCATCAAGCTTGAGCCCGGTGCAAAACCAGTAAGGCAAAAGCAAATACCGCTTAATCCCAAGTTGGAACACCTTATGAAAGCTGAATTGAATAAACTAGTTGAAAGCAGTATTATTTTTCCTATCAAGCACACCTCTTGGGTGTCAAATTTAGTGCCAGTTAGAAAGAAGAGCAGAGAAATTAGATTATGTGTCAATTTCTAAGATTTGAATAGAGCATCATTGAAGGAACATTACCCACTCCCTTCCATGGAGCAAATTTTACAAGTAGTTTCTGGTTCTGACACATTTTCTTTGTTAGATGGTTACTTAGGTTACAACCAAATTTTGGTTAAGCAGGAGGATCAGTTCAAAATAGTGTTTACAACTAAATGGGGCACAATGGCCTACAAGAAGATGCCTTTTAGCTTATCAAATGTAGGAGCAACTTTCCAGCATGCTATGGATATGGCCTTTCACGAACTCATGAACAAGTTTGTTCTATTATATTTAGTTGATATTACTGTTTTTTCCAGAAATGCTAATGAACACTTGGATCATTTGGAACATATTTTTCAGAGGTGCAGAGAGTTCAGAGTATCTCTCAACCCAAAAAAGTGTATATTTTTAGTGCATGAAGGAAAACTACTTGGACAAATTGTTTCGAAGCAAGGTATTTCAATTGATTCTGAAAGAGTTTCTGCAATTCTGGAGTTTCCATTACCAGCTCACAAGAAAGGCTTGCAAAGCTTTCTTGGGAGAATAAATTTCATGAGGAGGTTCATACCAAATATCGTAGCCTTGCTGCAACCTCTCACTTCTATGCTGAAGAAGAATATGCCATTCAGTTGGACCAAGGAAGGCAAGAGGAGCTTCGAGTAGATGAAGGAAGCGCTCACAGCCACTCCTACTCTCATTAATCCAAACTTTGACAAGGATTTTATTTTGTATACTTTTGGAGGAGTAGATACAGTTTTAGCAATGTTATGCCAGCAAAACGAATAAGGCTTGGAGCAACCTCTTGCATTTTTCAGCCAAGTTTTGCACGATTATGAGGTAAAATACTCTTTTGTTGAGAAACATGTTTTTGCTGTTGTAAGAAGTTTGAAGAAGTTCAGACAAATGTTGTTCAACAACAAGATTCATTTAGTAGTAGCTCATTCGACTGTTAAATATTTTCTACTTAACAAGGATATTAATGATAAGTGTGCTGGTTGGATCACTAAAGTAATGGAGTTTGATGTCAATATAAAAGTCACCAAGCTCATTAGAGGAAAGGGTTTGTGTGAATAGATTGTTGGAAATGAGGACAACAGCTTAAAAGAGGTTGCAAATATAGAAACAATGTTAAATAACGATGTTCTAAGTGTTGTTCAAGCACCCCCTGCTACGTGGTTGCAGCAAATGATACACTATTTGCAAACTGGTGAATGCCTCAAAGGCTTGGATAGAGCAAAAAGAAGGTACTACAGATTACAAGCCATCCCTTATGCAATCGTTGATGGAATTCTTTATAGGAGAGACTTCCAAGGTATTTTGTTGAGATGTATTCAGCTTGACCAAGTTGACAAGCTGCTAGCAGAATTTCATGACGAAACTTCAGGAGGTCACTTTGCTACAAGGACTACAGCTCTGAAGATTATGAGAGCTGGTTATTACTGGCCAAATTTATTTAAAGACACTATTGCATGGGTCAGAAAGTGTGAGAAATATGCTTTATTTGCTAGTAAACAGAGGCTTGCACCGCTGCCCCTGCATCCGATTTGGGTAGAACAACCCTTTGCTAAGTGGGGCTTGGATTTTATTGGCCCTATAAACCCACCTTCAAGTGCAGGTCATAAGTGGATTCTTAGTACCATAGATTATTTTACAAATTGGACCGAAGCTGTTGCTTTAAAGGAAGCAAATGAAACTTCAGTGCTTAATTTCTATCAGGATCTCATATCAAGATTTGGTGTTCCAGATTCAATCATTTCAGATAATGGTTTAGCTTTCATAGGATTGAAGATTTCAGATTGGTCTGTTAGAAATAATTTTTATTTGAACACGTCATCAAATTATTATCCGTAGGGAAATGGACAGGCAAAATCCACAAATAAGAATCTAATTCGGATAATTAAAAAGACTGTTGAAGATAATTAGAGGACATGGCACGAAAAGCTAAAGCTAGCCCTTTGGGTTGACAGAATAACTCCTAAAAGAGCCACTAGTTATTCACCTTTTGTTTTGACTTATGGCAGAGAGGCTAAGTTGCCTATTTCAATTGAATTACCAACATTGAGTTATGTTAAAGAACTAGAGTTGCTGAATGAACTACCTCTTGAAGTGAGGTTTGCACAACTGTTCAAGCTTGAAGAAACCAGAAAAGAAGCTCTCCGATAGCTAGAAATACATCAAGCTCAAATGAATAATACATTTGACAAGAGGGCGAAGCCTCATGATTTCATTGTTGGGGATCTAGTTTTCAAGTGGAATGAATTTAAAAATAGACTTGGACGACATTCCAAGTTCGATGCAATGTGGGATGGGCCTTATGTGATCACAGAATGCAAGGAACACAATGCATTCCAACTTTCAAAGATGACTGGCAAGGTGTTGTCTATCCTAGTTAATGGGATCCACCTCAAGCACTGCCTTTGAGATAAGTTATCTCGTAGTTAGATAGAGTAGTTTGCAAATAAGTGTGTTTCGCACATTTCATTTTAGTAGTTTTTCTTTCTCTAAGCACTGTTGCACGTTGTTCTATTGGCCATCAGGGCCTGTTAGTTTGATTTCAGTTCAATTTTGTTTTCTTGCTGCTTTTTGGGAGTGTTGTTGTTCAAGTTTCTAAGTTTCAAAAGGGCAGAATTGAGTTTGTGCCCAATGAATTGTTTGAAGGCCACTGATCTATGCTTAGCAGGCAAGCATATAGCGGAAATCGCCAAAATGTTACCAAATTTTTTGCCTCAGCTCAATTGATGGAGCCAAATGAATATTATCACATCATGAGGTGAAATTGCAGATTTTGTTAAGTGCTGATTGCATCTTTTATCATTTTTTATTGAGTGACAGTTATACATTTTAAAGAAGAAATAGAGTTTTCAGAATGCCATTCAGATATTCCAGAATTAAAAGAAATACATAATTGAGAAAATGAGCGAAATAGCATTTTAAATGCTCTCATTTATTTCATATTAAACTCATATTTACAAGGCTTCATTTGATTTCAACAATTTGAGAAGAATGAGATAATGATGTGTTAATATTTTTATGATTTTTTGAGAAAATCAGATATTGTAATGGAGATATAAGGAGTTTTCTTTTTGCAAAAGATTGTAATCTTTAATTGCAAAAATAAAGCAAATTGTAAAAATCTGCAATCCTGGGCGGGGGCCCTAGCTCGGTTGGCTAAGTAATTCCATTGCGGCTCTGCTGGTCACGAGTTCTAGTCTCCCCCGTCCCGTGGTATCGGAGGGCGTGTCGCGCCAGCGCCGCCGGTCACGTTAAAAAGTTTACCAAGCACACTGCAGTTTATAGGGGGTTGTGCTACCCAATTCATGTAGTCTAATAAAAATAAAAATAAAAATCTGCAATCCTGTAAAGCAGAATTATAGAGCGATATCCTATAAATTGCTTTATAATTTCTTGCTATTTTTAGTAGATTTTTGTTGACTTTTCCTCTTGGTCAGATTTGTGACTTATCTTGGAGAGATAAGATATTTTTGAGCTTTTAAAGAAAATATAGCCTATTTATAGAGGCTTGACAGTGTGATCATAAAAGCATTGTGCTTTTTTCTTCTTTTATGCAGTTTTGGAGGCAGTTTGAAGTTTTTTTCCTTGAGCTTTTTTCTGAGCTCAGATTAGGGTTTCTTGAGAGTTCCTTTCAAAGACTTAGTCTTTTAGCTCTCCCTTAGGGGTAGTTGAGATCAGGTTCCTGCTCATACACATCTGGAGCTTGTGAACACATTTTGTACTCAGTTTCAGATTATGGCATTCTCCTTCAGTTGAATAAAGACAACATTCCTACTTCTCATTTCGATGTTCATTTGCAGTTTCAGTTTGATTTTATCTTGTGATTTCTGTTTACAGAGTCCTTGTTTTGTCCTTAAACTGTAATTCTTAAATGCAAAAATTTTAGAATATAGGTTGCATGTTGTGCTTCAAGTCAGGTCTTCATGCAAATTATTTATGTATCAATTGTTCATGAGAAGTTGTGAAATATTTTGTTTTCTTTTTAAAACTATTTGTGAGGAAGAGATCAAAATCATCATTGAATCATTATCAGATTTTGAAAGTCATCTGCTAGTAATAGGTTTTAGTTTTTAGTCACCTTTTATCCCTTTCCTTAGAATTCATTTAGAATAGGATTTATCATTCAGAGAATCAGCTCGCTCTGGAGATTCCTCCTCCTTCGCTCAGATCACCCACATTTGAAGGAGGTTTCCATGTTTTAGTAGATTGCTTAATATTGCATTCAGTAGGGTGCAAATCTATTGACAACAGTTTTTGGCACACCCGGTGGGACTTTGAAAGCTACTTTCAGAGAATATTTTATATTTTAGTTTGTTGTTTGGTGTATTCAACAGATTTTCCAGCCTTCTGGAGGCTATCACAATATACCTGGTGACTTCGGTTCTATTTTTTGCATGCTAGTGCAGCCCACACATGAGAAACATTCAAACAAGGTCAAGTGTTGCACCCTTCAAGTATCGAGAGATGTCCCCATCACACAAAAGAGGTAGGACAACAAGAAGGCTTTTTGAAGCCCCTGTAAGATCAAAGTAAACACCTCCTATTCTTGGTGCCCTAGTTTTGTCACCTGGTGTACCAATTCCAATCTCACAAGTACCACCAATGGCAACACCACCAATGGTAGCACTGCCAAGGAAACACCCATTTGAACCCTTTAATGGAGGCAGTCCATTAGATATTGCTCAACATGATGATATTCTAGTTGCAGCCATTCGAGGACTACCATATTTCACCGGAGAGGATTACACTACACCAATCGAGCACATCCGTGACGTGGCCATGCTATGCTCGGTGCACAATATCACATAGGAGAATGTTGCTCTAAGGCTGTTAGCTGCGTCATTTAAGGGAAAAGCATTGCAGTGGTTTAGAGGCCTCACAGCCAACTCGACCGCAACATGGGATGCATTAGGTAATGGCTTGTACAAACATTTTGCTGATAAATCTGATAATTTATATTTATTAGAGCAGTTGAGCACCATTCAAAGAGCACCACACGAACACTTGGTGGATTTCAACTATAGATTTTAGAGGACTTGGGATAGGATCCTGGTAATAGTAAAACCCTTACCGACACATGCATTTATGTTTTATTTAAAAGCTTTAAACAACAAGATTGTTGTTATGACTTGGTCTATGGGTGGTCTAACGCTAAAAATTACCTCATTCAAGCTGGAGACATAGCCCCTAGACCTCCTATGCCTTTATTTCTAGAAATACAGCCACCTATTCCTACTGCTATACCTCCCTTGGCTGCTGTTCCCCCAGTTCCAACGATAGGATATCATAACACAGCCCAAGAAGTTGTTGTCTCAGCCCCAAATCCAGAGATGCAGGAGATTAAGAGCATATTGAAGACTTTTGGGAATGATCTTGTGACTATTAAAAAGTAGGTTGGTCAAGAACACAACCCTTATCAAGCCTGTTACTAGCAAAACATACCCACTTTTCAAAATGATTATCAAGCCCAAAGGAGGAATTTTAACCCTAGGCCATTCCAGCCATACAACCCAAACGCAACCAGTTCGTCAAATGAACTTGTGTCACAAAATAATGTTGCCCAAGATTGTGATTGGTGTTACCCATGCAATCAACCCCACAACTAATTGGCGTGTGCCAATGGAGTGAGAAATCAGGATTTAATGGTGTAGAATATATATGCTGCTTTAGAACATGTTGCAGATAAGAATCAAGAACAACTAGATAATGTAGAGGTTGCCTTTCCGAACTGGCAGAGCTCCAAATTATGTGGTGTGAATGGCCAAGACCAACAAAATTACCCTATTTCAGCTAATACCATATCTAAAAAGCGAGCTATGGACTCAGGATAGCAAACTGGAAATTCACAGCAGCAACCAGTGATTAGTAAGCAGCCTATTTCATCAGATGTTAGCGTTGCCACATGGCCTAAGATGCATATTCTGCAAAGAGGGTAGGAGATACCTAACAAGGAGATGTCAAAAATGCATTCTCAGCCTATGTAGAGGCAAAATGAAGCTGTTGTCATAAAAAACCAGGAGAAGGTAAACTCTTCAGCATTTAATATTATTGAGCATCTCAAGAAAACTACTATCAACATGTCGATATTAGATGCTTTACAGCTTCCAGGGTAGAAAATTTTGTTGTAGAACGCTTTGGCTGAGTTGTCTATCTCTGACAATGCTAATCAAGGAGTTGCGAAGGTTGTGCTAGCTAATGACTTAGAGGAGAAAAGTGGGCAGAAAGAAAAAGAGGTAAAGCCCCATCCATTTTACCTAAGTCTGATCATAGGTGATAAAATTGTTCATAATTGTATGGTTGATTCTGGCACCAGTAGTTCAGTCATGCCTAAGAGTTTAGCTAATAAATTAGGAATTTTTTATGAGCCTAATCCTCAGAAAGGCGTAGTGTAATTGGATGAGTTTGCTGTTAAGACTGCTGGTATTATCAAAAATTTAGCCCTTACCTTGCATGCATCCCCGAGTTTTGCTATCCATCAGGATATTCATGTCATAGACCTACTGCCGCACTTTTCCATTTGTCTATCAAGAGATTTTACAGCCAAATTGGGTGGGTTTTTGTCTTCTGATTGGTCTCATCTATTTTTTAGAACAAGGTACAGTACGAAAGTGACTATTAAGTCTGAGCCTCTCGCCAAAGACCATATCGAACCATACTCGCTAAGTCCTATAAACGCTAACCTCTATGCCACCTCTGCAATGGAGGAGCAAACCATGACCTTAGACTGTAGCACCCATGAAGACTACATCAGTCTTGATGAATGGGTAGCCGAAGATCATGAGTTTGATCTATTTCAGAACACAGATGAGGTAGGATTAGGAGTCTATATGATTTGAGAGTCTGATTGCAACATGCCTAATCTTTGTAAAGAGGATGAACCATCTGCAGGAAAAAATAATGAGCTTTGGAAGCTTTATTTCGATGCTTCGAGAAGTAGTGTTGGTGTTGGGGGTGGAGCCATATTGGTATCACCCGAAGGAGATAAGTATTTTTTAGCTTGCAGATTTTCTTTCAGTTGTTCGAATATACAGCTGAGTACGAAGCGTTGGTGCATGGCCTTGAGTGGGCCTGCAAACGAGGTATTAAATTCTTGCAGGTTTATGGTGATTCCAAGTTGATTGTTAATCAAGTCAGAAATTTAAATGCTACTAAAAATGATTTGCTTAAGAAGTACAAGCATCGTGTATGGGTTTTAATGGAGGATTTTAATGCTTTTAATATCATGTTGATTCCTCAAAATCAAAATAAGCATGCTGACAGGCTCGCTGCCATTGGAGCCTAGTTTGATATTCCCAAGGAAATTCATAAGGTAGAAGCACGTCAATACGTGAAAATAGTGGTCAGAACTTCTGGACCTGACAATAATGTGAGCTGGTAGGTTTTTGACAGCGATGAGCAAATCGTGAATTTTTTGATTGCTGAAGCTGAGTTTGCAGATAGAAACTAGCAAAAATGGCAGCAGCAATATGAGGACTAGATCATTTAGTTAAGAAGAAATATGCTGCCGAAAGGATTGGTGACTTTAGATTCTATGTTTAATTCAGATGATCAAGTTCGGAAGGACAAGTGCAGCTTGATAGTCAAAGAAGAACATTATGCAGCCATCAAAATTTTTAAAGGCAAGCTCCTCAAGCTGGGAAAGGTATGTAGTCAGGGTGAACAACAATGTTTTATTCTGTTATATCAAAAATTTAGTTACATTTTTACTTGGGAGTACAAGGATTTGAGAGGTTTTAACCCTGAACTAGCACAACATACCATCGAGCTTGAGCCCAATGCAAAACCAGTAAGGCAGAAACAAAGACCGCTTAATTCCAAGTTGGATTACCTTATGAAAGCTGAATTGAATAAACTAGTTGAAAGCAGTATTATTTTTCCTATGAAGCACACCTCTTGGGTGTCAAATTTAGTGCTAGTTAGAAAGAAGAGCGGAGAAATTAAATTATGTGTCGATTTTTGTGATCTGAATAGAGCATCATTAAATGACCATTACCCACTCCCTTCCATGGAGAAAATTTTACAAGTTGTTTCTGGTTCTGATAGATTTTCTTTGTTAGATGGTCACTCAGGTTACAACCAGATTCTGGTTAAGCATGAGGATCAGTTCAAAACAACGTGTACAACCAAATGGGGCACGATGGCCTACAAGAAGATTCCTTTTGGCTTATCAAATGCAGGAGCAACTTTCCAGCGTGCTATGGATATGGCCTTTCACGGGCTCATGAACAAGTTTGTTCTGGTATATTTAGATGATATTAATATTTTTTCCAGAAATGCTAATGAACACTTGGATCATTTGGAACAGATTTTTTAGAGGTGCGAAGAGTTTGGAGTATCTCTCAACCCAAAGAAGTGTATATTTTTAGTGCACGAAGGCAAACTACTTGGACACATTGTTTCGAAGCAAGGTATTTCAATTGATTTTGAAAGAGTTTTTGCAATTATGGAGTTGCCGTTACCAGCTCACAACAAAAGGCTTGCAAAGATTTCTTGGGAGAATAAATCTTGTGAGGAGGTTCATACCGAATATTGCAGCCTTGCTGCAACCTCTAACTTCTATGCTAAAAAAGAATATGCCATTCAGTTGGACCCAGGAAGGCAAGAGGAGCTTCGAGTAGATCAAGGAAGCGCTCACAACCGCTCCTACTCTCATTAATCCAAAGTTTGAAAAGGATTTTATTTTGTATGCTTTTGGAGGAGTAGATACAATTTGAGCAATGTTATGCCAGCAAAACGAAGAAGGCTTGGAGCAGCCTGTTGCGTTTTTTAGCCAAGTTTTGCATGATTACGAGGTAAAATACTCTTTTGTTGAGAAACATATTTTTGTTGTTGTAAGAAATTTGAAGAAGTTCAGACACATGCTTTCCAACAACAAGATTCATTTATTAGTAGCTCATTCAACTGTTAAATATTTTCTGCTTAACAGGGATATTAATGATAAGCATGCTGGTTGGATCACTAAAGTAATGGAGTTTGATGTCAATATAAAAGTAACCAAGCTCTTTAGAGGAAATGGTTTGTGCGAACAAATTGCTAGAAATGAGGAGAACAGCTTAAAAGAGGTTGCAAATACATAAATAGTGTTAAATAACGATGTTCTGAGTGTTGTTCAAGCACCCCCTGCTACGTGGTTGCAGCAAATGATACGCTATCTACAAACTGATGAATGCCCCGAAGGCTTAGACAAAGCAAAAAGAAGGTACTACAGATTACAAGCCATCCCTTATGTAATCGTTGATGGCATTCTTTATAGGAGAGACTTCCAAGGTATTTTGTTGAGATGTATTCAACCTAACCAAGTTGACAAGTTGCTAGCAAAATTTCATGACGGACCTTCAGGAGGTCACTTTGCTGCAAGGAATACAACTCTGAAGATTATGAGAGCTGGTTATTACTGGCTAGATTTATTTAAAGATACTATTGCATGGGTCAGAAAGTGTGAGAAATGTGCTTTATTTGCTGGTAAACAGAGGCTTGCACCGCTGCCCCTGCATCCGATTTGGGTAGAGCATCCCTTTGCTAAGTGGGGCTTGGACTTTATTGGCCCTATAAACTCGCCTTCAAGTGTAGTTCATAAGTGAATTCTTACTGCCACAGATTATTTTACAAAGTGGACCAAAGTTGTTGCTTTAAAGGAAGCAAACGAAACTTTAGTGCTTAATTTCTATCAAGATCTCATATCGAGATTTGGTGTTCTAGATTTAATCATTTCAGATAATGGTTTAGGTTTCATAGGATTGAAGATTTCAGATTGGTCTATTAGAAATAACATTTATTTGAACATGTCATCAAATTATTACCTGCAAAGCAATGGACAGGTGGAATCCACAAATAAGAATCTAATTCGGATAATTAAAAAGACTGTTGAAGATAATTAGAGGACATGGCATGAAAAGCTGAAGCTAGCCCTTTGGGCTGACAGAATAAATCCTAAAAGAGCCACTAGTTGGTCACCTTTTGTTTTGACTTATGGCAGAGAGGCTAAGTTGCCTATTTCAATTGAATTACCAACATTGAGTTATGTTAAAGAACTGGAGTTGCTGAATGAACAACCTCTTGAAGTGAGGTTTGCATAGCTGGTCGAGCTTGAAGAAACTAGAAAAAAAGCTCTCCGATAGTTGGAAATACATCAAGCTCAAATGAAGAATACTTTTGACAAGAGGGTGAAGCCTCGTGATTTCATTGTTGGGGATCTAGTTTTCAAGTGGGATGAATTTAAAAGTAGACCCAGACGACATTCCAAGTTCGATGCAATGTGGGATGGGCCTTATGTGATCATGGAATGCAAGGAAGACAATGCATTCCAACTTTCAAAGATGACTGGTGAGGTGCTGTCTATCCCAGTTAATGGGATCCACCTCAACCACTGCCTTTGAGATAAGTTATCTCGTAGTTAGATAGAGTAGTTTGCAAATAAGTACATTTCCCACATTTCATTTCAATAGTTTTGCTTTCACTAAGCACTACTGCGCGTTGTTCTGTTGGCCATCAGGACCTGTTAGTTTGCTTTCAGTTTAGTTTTTTTTTCTTGCTACTTTTTTGGAGTGTTGTTGTTCAAGTTTCTAAGTTTCAGGAAGGGGCAGAATTGACTCCATGCCCAATGAATTGTTTGAAGGAAATCGATCTATGCTTAGCAGGCAAGCATATAACAGAAATCGCCAAAATGTTACCAAATTTTTTGCCTCAGCTCAATTGATGGAGCTGGCTGAATATTATTACATCATGAGGTGAAATTGCAGATTTTGTTAAGTTCTGATTGCATCTTTAATCATTTTTCATTGAGTGACAGTTATACATGTTAAAGAAGAAATAGAGTTTTCAGAATGCCATTCAGATATTCCAGAATTAAAAGAAATACAGAATTGAGAAAATAAGTGAAATAGCATTTTAAATGCTCTCATTTATTTCATATTAAACTCATATTTACAAGGCTTCATTTGATTTCAACAATCAGAATGATATTACAACATTGAATGTAAATGCCTTTTCTTTTCAAATGAAAAGAAAGAATTGAAATCAAAGATCCACACAAGCTGTGGATGTTACTGTTATAATACGTTGCTAATAGCACATTGCACTATTGAAGATGAAGAAAGGAAAACATATAAACGACGACATAATCATCATTGCCTGATTATCGACGTTTGATGCTAAATGGTGCACCATTGTATTCATCTACTCCGTCGACCTGTAAGATGAAAAGAGGGGTGTTAGTGTCTCTGATTATGATGTAACCTATATGAGGCACCCACAATAGTACAATCTACTATTAACTGTGCATTGAAACAATAAATCAAGTGCAGTACAAAAGAAATCAGCTGAAGAGAAGTAACAATATCATGGCCATCATATTCTATTTTTTATGCTAACATTGTTTGTTTCCTTGTGCAGGTATAGGTAAAGTCACAAAGTTGAACATTATTTGAAGACCAAGCATGTGGAGAAAAATGGGCTCCCACAAGGGTAGAGCTCAACATGCTACCCTATTCATTAAATGGGCTGATTTAATGATTACATCATCATGTTCATCAAAGTGAAATGAAATATAACTGAAGGAGTAAAACAAATTTATTTATCGAGCTACTAAACCAACTGTGCATTCATAACGATCAGGTTTATCTTTCTGAAGGCTATAGGTGAACAGTGAGTTTAAGTTCACTCAATTAATTTAGTTGAGTACATTTACATCAGATATTGCTGCATAGTTCATGTTCTGTGTTTTATCATAATCATACATGTCATGCAAGATTCAATTCATTTTTTTCACAATCAAGGATAGTGAACAGGCATACGTTATGCCTTAATCAAAAGTTTTGTTTTAAATTTCATTGTGAAAGAGAGCAGATTTAAAGAATAGTTTGATAAGGGAAACATAAAAATGCATGAAGAGTACCATGTTGCTCAGGAGTACAAAAGACAGACAATGATCAAGTGTTAAATGAATTACCAGTTCCAGTTGACTGGTAGACAAATATAGTATTATGAGTTATAATGAGAAAATGATCATTCCAGAATAATAAGGAAGGAGCAAGCACAATTTCTTTCCGGAAGGAGTTTCTGAGTTGTTGGTTATGCAAAAGAACAGATAACTAAGTGCAGTCCATGATAATACAATGTTTTAGCTAAAGGTTCTAGATAAGTGCAAAAGCAGAAAAAGGGAGTTCGTTGTGGTTTAAATTGTGATTTTCAGTTTCAACCATGACAAGTTTTGCCTCAAGAAAGTAGCATGAGTTCGATGTTTAAGTAATGCAAAATGTAGATTCAAGAAGGTTTTGAATGAGCTTTCAATTTTGTCATATGGTGATACTTGTGTAACAGGGTTCTATAGGTTTCTTATCCTCTGTGGTGCAAATGTAAGAATTGGAATGACCACAAGAAGCCTAGACTTTAAACAATTATTGGGATTATAGACCTTTGATATCTCAAGCAAGTTTGCATGATGGAGATTGTTCTATTATATCTTCAAGGAGTTACAAGTATCAAGAAAATGATTGTTCCAGATTAGAAAAAGATTCAGATACATAAGCTTTATTTTTGGAATAAGCAAGTTATGAAAGCATGAGAGTTCAACATGACATGTCAATGATGCCTGAAAGTAAGCAAAGGACACAAGAATATCAAAGTAAGCATCAATTGTTTTGGCTCGAGCCCATAAACTGAATTCAATGAAAATAAAAAGATTTTGTTACTCTTATAGGGGCTTTCAGTTCTGAAGTTAAAAAAAGACAAACAACAAATACCCACGTTGGGGTTTCTAATAAACACACAGATTTTCACTATTTTCGGCCATCTATGATACCCATATTTGGGTTGAGCTTCAAAATATAGAAAATGTAGTAATCATGACATCCCATGTGAGGATTTTGCATGAGACAATAGTAGAATACAAAAATGTGAATTTCCTATGATCAATCGGGCTTCAAAATAAAGGAAATGCAATTTTCTTGAGGGATTACAAATACCCATATGCAGATTCATCCTCAAATATACAAAAGGGAAATTTCTTGTTTCGGGTCTAGCCCGAAACCTCTAACTTAAACTTTCTATAATATACACTTGGTGTGGCCTGAACATGGCCAGAAGTTCATGAAATAAAAGAGAGCTTCGTTAGGCTTCGAAAGAACAAAGAGGAGATACGTGCTTAAGGCAAAGGATTACCTGTTCAAGATTGTAGAGGGTATGCATATCCGTGGCCAGGAGCTTCAAGGAGAGTCGAAGAAACCAATATTTCAAGCTCTTAAAGAATAGGTGAGCTCTCTCATAGAGCCTCCAATGGAACTCGAGCTCATAGGAGGAGGACCAAGCAAGCCAAAATCACAGGGAGTGCAAAGAAAAATTAGAGAATAAGCTCATACATGCCACGACCTTAATGTATTCCTGGTTCTTTGAAATGAAGGGAAAGAACTTCAATAATATAAAAACGAGCCTATCCACTGAAGAGTTTGACCTTTTGAAGATCATGATGAAGTTCTCAAAGCACCTGAGTACCAGTTCAAAGTCCATCATGGAGACATGTGGACTGGCAGAGCTCGTTTTCTTCAACGGTGATCATTTGCAAAATGAATAATTTATGGTTTGACCTTGTTTTCCCCATGCCCTAATTCGACCCAACACTATAATTCTCCAGAATATTCGCATTTATCAATATGAATGTGGGTTAATTCGAATTGGGTCAGTCCTTATATCATATTTTATTCAAATATGAAAGTCTAATGTATTTGAGGGTGGCCAAAATTATGTCCCTAGGTCGATGGTTAGGTCTTGATTTATTCTTTTGCCTTAGTAAAAAGTGAAGACTTGAATTTGGGTTATGCTATTGTTTTATGAGAAAACAATGAGAATGTAATTGTGAATCCCTAATAACCTAGGGTTGGGTTTTGATGATTACCTATTTAGGGTTCTATTTTTATGATTGATTTTAGAGAAATCAATAACAAATTTTTGAGAAGGATGAGATAATGATGTGTTAATATTTTTATGATTTTTTGAGAAAATCAGATATTCTAATGGAGATATAAGGAGTTTTCTTTTTGCAAAAGATTGTAATCTTTAATTGCAAAAATAAAGCAAATTGTAAAAATTTGATATCCTGTAAAGCATAATCATAGAGCGATATCCTATAAATTGCTTTATGATTTCTTGCTATTTTTAGCAGATTTTTGTTGACTTTTCCTCTTGGTCGGATTTGTGACTTATCTTGGAGAGATAAGATGTTTTTGAGCTTTTGAAGAAAATCTAGCCTATTTTTAGAGGCTTGACAGTGTGATCATAAAAGCATTGTGCTTTTTTCTTCTTTTATGCAGTTTTTGAGGATTGAAGTTTTTTTTCCTTGAGCTTTTTTCTGAGCTTGGATTAGGGTTTCTTGAGAGTTCCTTTCAAAGACTTAGTCTTTTAGCTCTCCCTTAGGGGTAGTTTAGATCAGGTTCCTGCTCATACACATCTGGATCTTGTGAGCACATTTTGTACTCAGTTTCAGATTATGGCATTCTCCTTCAGTTGAATAAAGACAACATTCCTACTTCTCATTTCAGTGTTCATTTGCAGTTTCAGTTTGATTTTATCTTGTGATTTTTGTTTATAGAGTCCTTTTTTTGTCCTTAAACTGTAATTCTTAAATGCAGAAAGTTCAAAATATAGGTTGCATGTTGTGCTTCAAGTCAGGTCTTCATGCAAATTATTTATGTATCAATTGTTCATGAGAAGTTGTGAAATATTTTGTTTTCTTTTTAAAACTATTTGTGAGGAAGAGATCAAAATCATCATTGAATCATTATCAAAGTTTGAAAGTCATCTGCTAGTAATAGGTTTTAGTTTTTAGTAACCTTTTATCCCTTTCCTTAGAATTCATTTAGAATAGGATTTATCATTCGGAGAACCAACTCACTCTGGAGATTCCTCCTTCACTTAGATCACCCAGATCTGAAGGAGGTTTCTATGTTTCAGTAGATTGCTGAATATTGCATTCAGCAGGGTGAAAATCTATTGACAACAGTAACATTTTCTATTATTTCACAATCAGATAAATTTCGTCTACGGCTAGGTCACTCTTGGCTTCGTTCGGTGAAAGCGGTCCCCTCGGTTGCTCATAAGTGTTTGAAGTTTCCACATGGCAATGAAATATTTACTATCAACCATAGTGGATTTAATCCCTTATATTCTAAGGGTAATTTTTCCTTAGAAGCTTTTTGGCCTGAACCTATGGAGCCCGTTACTCCTCGTAAGGATTTCTTCTTCATAGCCTATCAGAAGTTCAAACAAAAATGCATTGCCGAATTGTCTCTTCCATCCCCAAAAACTTCTAATTACCCTATCCTGGATGAAACCATGCATCAACCTGAGTCCGACATTGAAAAAACCAAACAGCCTCATGAACAACCTCCCATAAACACATCCCCTCCAATATTTAAACGACCAAGAGAAAATGAAACTAATCTTGCCATGCCTCCTCATATTAAACAAGTGTATAAAGATAAAGAGAAAGTGATTGACCCATCATCTTCAGTTTCTTCCTTTCTCCCCCCTCAAGAAGAAAAGGAACCTACGATGGAGCAACCTGATCTTACACCTCAACAATTTCAAAATAAATTTAAACAAAACCGTGGAGCTAGGGAGCGTAGACGTCATTGTCATCTCCTTGCTCATTATTCTCAAATGGAAGAAAACAACGAAACCCAACCTACACCTATGACAGAAGCAATAGATGACCAACCTCTTCCCCCTGACTCACTACAAGACAATATAGTCCAACCCTCACAACAAAATGAACCAATCCAACAACCACATATTTTGATCTATCCTTCCTTGGAGATAACCCTTTGACCTCCTATTGTAATCAACCTTGATGACGATGAGGATAGAGAGATTACAAAAATAAATGAAGAAGTGCATAAAACACTAAACTCATTATTTTCATCTACCATGAGCTTAAACGATAACTCTTCTCAGCGAAGTGATGAACTTTGAACATCTCCTAGTTCAGCCCTTGCAATTATTCCTTTAGATAGTCAACCACCCTCACAATACACTAAAAATGATTGGGAGGTAGATGACTTGTTAGATGGTTGAATTGCATTTGCCTTACTAGCCTTTTCCACTTTCCTTTTTCAATTTGTTTTGTGTGCATATTGTGTTCCCTCATAATGTGTGCTTAACATTGCCTCTCTTTGTACACTTCTTCTATTCCTACCTCTATTCTTCTCTATCTGGTGCATTGTCCTTTTTGTTTTGTTTTCTTATGTTTTCCTTTTGGGGATGATGCAAAGTGTTGAGACTGCAATGTCTCCCATGTTGACCCACAAGGTCCTTTCCTTTCTTTTTCGCTTTTGTTTTGTGTTCTCCTTTTGGGAATGATGCAAAGCTTTGAGACACCCTATGTCTCTTCCATGTTGACCCAATTGGTCCCTTTTCCTTTTTGTTTTGTATTTTCTTGTGTTTTCCTTTTGGGGATGATGCAATGCATTGAGACCACAATGTCTCCTTCATGTTGACCCAAAAGCTTTTCCTTTTCTTTTCTTTTCATTTGCCTTTTCATTTTATTTTCGCTTGCATTTTCCTTTTGGGGATGATGCAAAGCATTGAGACCATAATGTCTCTTCCATATTGACTCAAAATGAAATTTCTTTTTCATTTTTTTTCACTCTCTTTGTGTCATTCTTCTAGTTCTATGTGCTTTGGGGAATGATGATGTTCCAAGCTCTTTCATAAAAATATTGCAGTAACGAACATACTGACCCCAAATCCATAGATCCCTTATGTGTTTGGTGTATTCTTTTCTGGGGGGAACTCCCTGTTCTTTTACTTTCCTTTTCATTTACATGAAGCAGCCTTACTTTGAAACATATGACTTGGCATAGGGGCTTTACAAGTTGGCTCTTATGTATTGCTTTCTCTTCGTATTTTCTTTCCTTCACTACTTTAAATAAATTTCTCCTAGATTAATGTGTAGTAGTTCCTTTGAAGTGGGGGGAATACATTGGCATCATTTCATTTTCATTCTTGGTTCCTAGTGTAGCCTCGTCACTTCATACAATGAGTTTGTCACTTTGTGGATGACATTGGGTATGATGTCCTTCAGAATGTGATCTATCTTAGCAAATTACATTCCTCTTGGTGGTTTGATGTGATACATTGCATCCTCTAAGTTGTGAATACACTATTCTTTTATTGGTTGTCTCTTGGAGACATTAGACACAATGTTCCCTAAGTGATAGATAGAATAAAATTGCCAGAATCCTTGGTTGCAGGGTGGATTCTTTACCTACCACCTATCTTGGTTTACCTCTAAGCCTTAAACGCCCTGAGTCCTTTTGGATTTTGTTGGTTGATAGGTTTAGTAAGAAGCTTGCTGGATGGAAAGGAGCTTTGCTAAGTCAAGCAGGTAAATTACAACTCCTCAAAGCTACTCTTCAGAATCTGCCGATTTAAGCTTTAAGCCTCTTTAAAATCCCTGCCAAGTATGCAGACACCATTGAAAAGATTCAAAAAAGATTTCTTTGGTTGGGTGTTGAAGATAAAAAAAGGTTGTCTTTAATAGGATGGGATCTAGTGTGTAGACCTAAAAAGGCTGGTGGTTTAGGTCTTAGAAAAATCATAATGGTTAACAAGATGCTTCTAGCTAAAAAAAATTGGAGGATATTTTCGTCCTTAGGGGAATGGAATGATATCCTGACTAGCAAATATTTGGAGAACAACAAATCTCTTATAATTAAGATGGACTCCCACCTTCTACCTAGAGGCTCAACATGCTGGAATAATTTGATTACTGGAAGAAAATTTGTTGAAAGTTGTGTGGGTTGGCAAGTCAGGAGTGGAAACCAAACTAGATTCTGGGAGGACCGATGGTTGTTTAATGAGCCCCTTATCAAAATTGAACCTTTTTGTGGGTGGGCTGAGATTTCCAAAGCTCTATTTGGTCTATATGTTAAAGATTATTGGTTGAATGGAAAATGGGTGGAACTGTGTCTTATTAGTCAGGATCTTGCTCCTATTCATTCATCCTTGATGGCTGTTAGACTTAGCCAGGATCATTTGGAAGATCACCTTGTTTGGATCGATGAACCCTCAGGCAATTATTCTATTTCGTCAGCTTTTTCTAGACTACCTTCTGTCCAGGTTCATCCTCCCTTCTGGTTGAAGGCTTGGTTCAAACACCTGATTCCTAAAGTCAACATCTTCTAGATCCTTCTTCAAAATAAAGTGCTCATGGTTGATAATCTTTGCAAGCATGGAATTCAAATACCCAATAGATGTTATCTTTGCAAGATAGAAACTGAGTCAGTTTGTCATTTGTTTCTTCATTGTCCTTTTGTTGTCTCGATTTGGGAAAAATTCCTCTGTTATTGGCAATTATCTTGGGTTTTCCCCTTGTCAATCAAAGACTTCTTTATACAATGGAAAGCCCCGACACACAATCTTGCTCTTGTGAAATTGTGGAATTTTTCTTTCCCTCATGTTGCTTGGGGTCTATGGAAGGAATGAAATAATAGAATTTAAAGAGATAAAGAATCTTCGGTGGCCATTGTGTTTGATAAAATAATCAAATTATTGAAAGAAAATTTCAATACTATCCCCCAGATGATTGGTAATACTGAGAAAGTGGCTTGTTCACCCTATGATCTCACAGTTGCCAAGGAATGGAACATTAATCTTGATATTTCTTGTTTCCCTAAACATGCTAAGAAGTATAGGGAGGGTGTCTGGTAGAATTTTCCACCTAATGGTTGGATCAAAGCCAATTTTGATGGGGCGGCGGGTTGCGGCGAAGTCATAAGGGATTCTTTTGGAAATTTCCTCAATGCGACTACCACTCCCCTTGGTTCTCAAACCAATCACCTTGTTGAGGCTGTTGGAGCTTTTCATGTTATAAATTTGTCTCATAGTCTAAATTTTAAAAACCTCTAGCTTGAAGGGGACTCTGAAAATATTATTGAATGTCTTTTAGGTAGGTCCCCCCTCGTGGACTATAAAGTCTTAGATTGATGATGCTATTTTGACTCTAGCTAAGTTTGATAATATAAAGATTTCACATGCTTATAGAGAAGCCAATGTTGTGGTGAACTTTTTTGTGAATGGAGGGGTTAAAAGAAAATGACAGTGCACTTGGCTGAATATTAGTGATTTAGGTGCTAATGTTCATGCCTTATTGAACTATGATGCATCACATGGGAAAGATGCGTGCCATATCATTAATGATGGTAGAACAGGGCAGATACATCACAATCATTAGATTGCATGGGGCCGAGCCAAATTACTTATCTAGGAAGTTTTCTTGGCATACTTTGTGGGCTCACTAGTTTGGCGGGACCATTTCGAGTCAAGATTTCACCTCTTTCTACTTTACTATGCTTGCCAATATGGGAGGAGATAGAAAAAGAGTTGAGTCGGAAAACTTTGAGATGCATACTAGAAACACTAAAGCATGGAGTAAAGTCAAAAGTGGGGGTTTACTTTCTTTTCTGGAAAAAATTAATGGGTCTAATCAGGAAGTTATAGAGCATTTTGAGATGAATTGGGAAAATGGGGAATTAACCCTTTTTGGTAGGAAAGTTCAACTCGACAAAAAATCTTATAGCTGAAGTGACTGGCATGTCCACTAAAGGACACCAATTTTTTTGGGATAGGGTTTTCTCTGATGAAGTTGTGGTTAGATTTCCAAAGAAAGATAATAAAAGATTGAAAGTGGTGAAAATTTCTAATAGTTTCTTTGAGGTCGACACAGTTAAATCTCTCTGGAGGAAATTTCTTCACGTCATCATGGAGTATATAACTCTAGATGGTCATTTCACTAGGGCTTGCGGCTATCACTTTTCTTTGCTTAACCATTTTCACTACAAGGTCAGGGTTTCTCTTCCCCACTATATTCTCTGTTCTTTAAGAAAAAGTTTGGATAACCATAAGAAAAACCCTAGAAGATATCCTATTTTTCATACTGGTTTGACTAGGTTAATTGTTGAACACTTTCATAATATGCTGGCCCCTACTAAGTCAGTTGTTTCCCTGGAGTTCGAGGAGGATGATACTAAACCTAGCTGTTTGGGGAATCTGCCCAATTTGAGCCCGGTGAGGATTGTCCTAAGTTCGCCCCTATTCAGACTGGCAAGAAAAATCTAAACCATAATCCCCAGTTTGCTAAAGCCTTCCCTATTTCTAAGCCTAGAAGCTCTACTGTCAAAAACCTTGTCTCTTATTCTGAAGACTCTCCTGATTCTGAGGATTATGGCGCTAACAAGAATTCATCCTCTGTTGTCCCATCGTCAGATAGAGATGTTAGAATTGAATGCCCTAGAGCCTCTGACCTTGCAAAAAATTGCTTCAATCCTTATAGGAAACCTTCTGCTGACTTCTTGGGCATAGCTAGGAATAATGCGACGAACCATTTCAAAATTTCAAAATGGGTCTTCCATGAAATTAATTATTTGAAAATAAAAAATTGGGCCCTCCAGAGTAAATTGGAGGAAATGAGAGATAAGGTTTTGGTGTTAAGTAAGAGGGATGCAGAGTATAAATATCATAGTGCCAGTAAAGAGATCCAGGACAATGTGGGCAAGGATAGGAGGATTGAAATAGATTTGGAAAAAAATTGAAAAATACCGTGAAGATAATTACAGAACAAAACAATAGGATGGCAAGACATAATGCCATTATTATCAATGCGATGACTGAAAAATTGGACAAAGCTCAACATGGGTCCTTGGTGGTTGACTTGGAAGAGGTGAAAGAAAAAAATCAGGAAGAGGACATTGGGATATTTAAGAGAACTAGGGAGAATTTGAAAAGGAAGGCACCCCCAACACCGTCGATGATTCAAACATTCAAGAAGGGTGTTCAAGACATGCAGGACCTGGAGGTTGAGACTGAGTCTGTTCTGAAGAATCTAGGTTAAGTGCTGTTGGTTTTTTGGCTTGTGCTCCGACTGGTTTTTTTATTGAACTTCCTGGTCTTTTGTGGTTGGCTGCTGCTTTTTCTGGTTTTGTCCTTTTTTGCAGCTTGCTTTTTCTGATGGACTTTTTTGTCCTCTATCTTTTGTTGTAAACTTGGTGGTTTCAGGTCCCTATAAAACCCATTTTTTCCTTTATCAAAAGCAAGACTCCTTTGAACATCCTTTTACATTTTTTCATTTTACATTTTTTCCACCTTGCATAACACAACTTGCATTTTTGTGGTACCTTTCCATTTGTTGATGAGTTCTAAGCATATAAAGCTTTGCTTGTCTCATGAAGCATGAACTGACATTTTCCTTTGTGATGCCTTGTTAAAGTTATTAGGAGGTATAACTTTGATATGGTTGAGTGGGAAGCCCATTCTGAGGTATGACTTTCCCCATAGCCACCTTTGTATTTGTGGGTGCATGCCAACTAGCCTATGTACTTCACCTTCTTGGGTCTTCTCACCCAATGGATCACCATTAGTTTTGTTGCCCCAAAGTGAGTATGCATTCTTTTTTTTTCAAACAATCAGCCTAGATCTTATCCACAAGTTCTAGTGTGATGAATGATTGAAGCTTTCATTTCTTTCTCATCATCATGTGTGTTCCTTTGTTCCTATGTTCAGTTTTCCAAGGGATCTTCATCTTGGGAGCTTGGTCATCCCTCTTGATCATTGTCATTCCATCTTTCTAATGTAAGGTCATTGAAACCTCTTTCTCAATATTCATGGCTACTTTAGTATGAGTTTGAAGCAAGTTCATCCTCTCACTAAAGTAGGGGCTAAATGTGCCATATAAAATGGCCCCTTGTCATTTTCATGGTATTTTAGGTCTTTCCTCTTAATGTTTGATCTATTTTTCCTTGATTCATTGATGTAATGTGGCCTGAACATTCACATTAGGTCCTTAAAATGCAAATAATTATGTCTTGTGAAGGTGTTGTAAAAAATTTCTACATTTTTCTAGACTCTATTCATTACAATTCACCTAGAAATCACCTTTTTATTCATCATCGAATCCTATTTTGAAGTTTTGTAAAGTCTTGTAACAAGATTTCTCACTTTTCTAGGCCTAATTTCACTATTTACACCTTTCTTATACTTTATTTGACCCCTTTATGACCTTATAAGGCTTAATTAAGTGCATTTTTTAATGTAAACCCGACAAACAACATTAAATATAACTTAATTCTTGACACCTACTTTCAAGTCCAAGGTGGGACCCATTCGCCATGGGTGGTGAATGGGTCCCTCTTGGCTAAAAATTCAAAATATTTTAAATTTTCTTTCAGATTTTTATTCAAAATCACTTGATGTTGGCCTGTGATGAGGTATTAACAGGTTACTAAGGCACAAGATTGTATAAAAAAGTGATTTTCACCTCATTTTACATCTTCTCATTCATTCAAGAAATCTCATACAATCATAGATCACATCCAAGCATTCAAGCACTTTACAACTTCAAATCAAGCATCAATCAAGCATTCAAAGGCAACCATTGACATATCTTTAGATTTTCATCAACAAGGGTTTGGTAAGTTGATAGCATTTGCATGTTATTGGTTTATCTTTCTCTTTCATTTCATTATTTTGTTAAGGATTTGATTACCAAAGTGGGGTTTGACCAAGACAAACCCCTATTTGCTAACTCTCAACCATTTTTCTCCTTTATGCATGTGTTTTGCATGCATATTTATCAAGCATTTAGGTGTTGAAAAGTGGAGAATAAGTCAACTAGGTGATTCAAGTCAAATCAACCATATTTAAAGCTTGGAGAAGACTCTTTGTCTGTTTCCTACAAAATTGACTTCGACAACTTGACAAGTAGGAATTTCTAGATCTGGTATTGCAAAGTTGTCCCCTGATTTGTCAAAATTTTGGGATAGGATTGATTCCCCATTAGTGGCGAATGAGTCCCACCTTAAGACTACAAATCTAAGTTTTTTCAAATTCTGGATCCCGACACTCTTTAATCATAAATGCATAAATCACAATCACATAATCATCGCATAGTCATCATCATAATCATGATCAGATAAGAATACATCATAAAACATAGTCAGAATCTGAAACCATTTGGCCATTTCTTTTCTGACGATGAAATTAACTTGTTGGGATACTTTCCAAATTTTTCTGACATCGGCCCAAAATTTGCAAATTTTCCCAAGGGGGGCATAGATACTCCATACCTTCGTTGGGGCATGTTTTTGACCAAATTTTTCTTTGTCACAATGCAATAAACTGCATTATGAAAAAGAGGGGAAAAATGTAGACACATAAAAATTACCTAGGCCTACAAGCTCTATTTTTCATCTCTTTCTTCTGAGCATAATTAAGACATTTTAATAATTATGTCCTTGGTCCACTTTCGACTATTAATTAAATAATTCATAATTGTTTAATTAATTCATTTCTTTTTATTCCTCTTGATTATTTAAAAAAATAATTGTCTAATGTCTTCCTATAATTAAATAAATTTCTTAATTTATTTAATTATCCTTGTCCAATAATTCCTCGTGATTATTTAAATAGATAAGTTATATTTATTTATTGAAATATGTCACTAATTCTTAAAGGTCTTCTTATAATTAAATAGATTCTTTAATTTATTTAATTATTGGTCACCTTCTCTAATTAAATAATTATCTTTAATTATTTAATTGTCTTATTTGACATTTCCCTCATTTTAAATAAAATCATTTATTTAAAATAGTCCCACTTTCTAATTTCCCTCTTTTAGTAAATAATTTAAATTAATTATTTACTACCATGTGACCCCACCTTTTGAATTAAATTAATTTTTAACTCAAAATAGTCTTTTCCTCCAAAAATCAAGTAATTTCTATTATTATTTGATTTTTCTAGCCACCTCTTTTTCTAGGCCAATCTTATCTCTTGTCACATGCATTGCCAACCCTTGATTTGATTTTCTAAAAATCAATATTGTCCATTCATTTTAAATTTCCCTAATGTTTCCCTACCCTAATTGTGGGTTGTCATATTGAATCTTGTCCATTGATTCTAGGACACCTCTCAAATTTTAATCTTGGCCATTCACTCAAAATTGCATTTTCTATAAAATGGCAATTTTGGTCTCATTTTGTCACCTCATGCTCATATTTTGTCATCTTATGCTCTTGCTATCTTGTCATTTTAGGCTATTTTTTGCATACTTCATAGTTGCTAGCTACATTTGTGAGGTCATTTAGTTAAAATCCTTCAACATTTTCTTAGGTCTTGTCATAGTCATTGATTGCTCACATAAAATATGAGGGCAACATCATATTTCTAGCAAGTTGAGAAGGTATAATGGAGGTTAGCTATGCAAGAATGAAGACATTGGGTGAGATCGTTTAATTTTTTTTCATGTTATTTCCTTTGCACTTCATTATTGCTTTGGGTTTTTGTGTTTATGCTTTAATTTGCTAACCCTAGGAAAATTCTCATAGTTACATTGGTGAACCCGATGCCAAAATCAAGCATTTTTTGTTTTTTTGTATGATATTTTTCTATTTTGTAGGAATAGGTGTGACTGCGACACATTTATCTATAGAGAATTGTATTTGTTATTTCATGACACATTTGCTTCTCTAAAAGATGCATTTGCTATCTTGCGACGCATACGACTTGCAGAGTGATGCATTTGCTCAGCTATAATGGATTTGACTTGTAGATAGCCACATTTGTCTGTCAGATTCTAGCACACAAAACTAAGTTAGACCTACTATATGGAGCGACACAATCACTCTGCTGTGACACATTCGTCTGGTAAAAACTTTTTGCTTTCGGGTTTTTCTAGATTTGTCTTGATTTCCTTATGCAACCTATTTTTCCTTTTGCAATCTGTTAGTTTAGGTGATTTTCTAGTTACTAATGAGTTGTTGCAGAATGTGGCTTTGAATCTTTTGTGGGTCCAAGGCATATTTTTGAAACTACTAACTAGTATTTTTGTAGGTTTGATTGTCCAAGGATACTACTTTGAAACATTGTGTTTGTTTTTCTTAGATTAGAAAGCACCTCAATTGGTACATTAAAAATAACATTGCTTGTTCTTTGCTTGATTGTGTTTGGGTTGGTAGGTGATTATGCTCTCACCTTGTGAAAACTAGGTGATCAGAAAACTAGACCCATCCATTTTGTGTTTACCTTGATTCAATAATCAAAGTATCCTCTCCCCTTGCACACTTGTGTGATCCTGGGTGTAAGAGAAACAATTATTGACTCTAGGAATTGGGCCTTCCTTGGTGGGAAAAAGTACTCACCCCAAGGTGACTCAGAATGACAATGGAGCTCTTTGGTCGAGCTAGCCCCGATTGATATATAAATGTGAATCCTAATGGAAAACATAGGATTATGAGTGTGGTTGTGTCAAATAAAAAAAGTAGAATTCCCCAAAAACCTATTGAGTGTAACCTCTTCAGGCTGGAATTCTTCCTTTAATAGAGCTTAATCTTTTTCCCCATGTGTGGCCACTCAAATAGGGGTCCCGAACTAGAAACTTTTGTGTAGTAGCCAAAATCCTTTTATTTGCTAGCTCAACAACGGTCATTCCAAAAGGCATCCACATTCTTGTAGTTCTTGGTAGAGGTGATCAATCTTCCATGAGAGTTTCATGGGGGTTGGTAGCTTGGTTGACCTGAGAAGTCAGTGCAATGTAAGGGGGAGCCCATGTGGCCAAGCTTTTAGATTCATATGCTAAGAATAAGTGCAGTTGGGGAAACCCACGTGGAATCTAGCAAATATTGTCCTTGCTTAACCTAGGATTGTGCTTGATCAAAGATAAAATATTTTGTTTGCCAAGTGTTTTCTCAAACATTCAAATAGACAAACATCGTTACACAAATTTGGAAACACACTTTAAACTTGAGACAACTTCAAAATTTGGTCAAACTTGCAAACAAACTAGGTATTCATTTTTCCCGCAATGCATTTGCTATCATGTGCAATGCATTCGCTCTGCCAAGCTGCATCTGAAGCTTTTTGTGTCACATTTGCTCTGTTGAACTGCATTTGCTACTTTTTGAACCGCATATGCTTAGCTGAACCACATTTTCCTAGTCACATTCGCTTTGTTATAGTGCATTTTCTTCTCTCTGGAACACATTCATTCTTTCTGTGCCACATCTACCATTTTTTGAGTCACATTCACTCTTTTGAGTTGCATTTGTCATTTTTGGAAACTCATCTTCATGTCTTGCACCGCATTTTCTTTCTAGAAACCCACAACTACCTTACTAGGCTGCACTTTCTTTCTATAGATCCGCATTCACTGAAGCTAAATCACATCTTCCATATTGAGATGCATTGGAGACTTGAAATGACACATTTTCCTGACATAAACTAAGACACTATTGCAGAACAAAACCCAAGATCAAACTTGTTCAAATTGTCATCAAACATCTTTTTCCAGTGGCCTCTGTCCAAAACCAAAAAATAAAATTTCTCAAATCTTTCATTTCTTGCATACTTTAGTTTGCATTTTACCCATAGGTTCATCTTCACAAATTTTAGGCACATCCTTTAGACTTCATTATCTTCATTTCCAGTCATAAACTAGTCCTTAGGTCCCCATTTCATCTACACACTTTGAATTTGGAAAAACTTACCATACTTTGTAAAATCCTTGCCTTCAAGAGTAGGTTATCATTGGACATAGTCATCATTATTCCCTTTATTCATTGTATTTTTGTGGGATCTTTCCAGGTCATAAGTCTAGTGTGGAAACCTCACTTAGTCATCTTGTCATTGCCATTTAGTCCTTCAAACAAGTCCATTGATATTCCAAAATTGAGACATAGATCAAGCTTAGTGTGGATGAATAACCTTTCTCCAAATCATTTAGACCTTTGAATACCTTAGAAAATTCAAGTCATCTTAGTCCTCATTTTGTATAACTTATTCCCAAAAATACAATTTTTTTTTATTAGTGTCATAACTTGTCATCTTAGTCTTCATTATCCTTTGGCATAATTAGTCATTCCCTTTAGACAACATTGTCATATTGCATTCCTTATTTAAAAAAATCCAAAAGCATTGTTCACATTTGCATCCCTTAAATTTAAAAAATCCAAAAACATAGTGTCATCATCTAGTCATCATTTTCATCCTTCTTCCCAATTTTAGCAATTCCTTATATGGTTGAAACTAGGCTTCAAAGAAAAAGAAGACAAATGGCTAATTTTGGACAAGACACCAACAATTACATCTTTTCCAATGACATGAACCAAAACATGAATCAAGACACATCCTTTATCATTCCTTTCAGCGAAATGAACATGCCATCTTCATCACATAATCCCCTTGAACCATTCTTGCAGAGGGATATGTAGATAGGGAAAAATCAATCAGATTTAGTATTGAAAAAAATAAACTAACTAAATCCTATCAAGAACCATGAAATACAAACTAGAATGAAAATGAAAACAAACAAAAGTCATGCAAATTTTTTTTTAAACTAGACTTGATTGACCTCAATGGCTCTTCTCCACCTACATAAGAATGCAAGATTTTGAAGGTTGATTGATGGAGGAATGTTGATTGCTCACTCCTATAGCATAACAACTTGATGATGATGATAGATGGAGATAGATGGAAGATTGATTTTGACAGCATAAGGATGTCTAAAGAATCTCCCCCAAATGGCCTGTGAAAGGTTAGATTTATAGAGTTTTGATGTGGACAGAGATAAGATTTGATAAGGATTTGATTTTTGACAAAAGAGGAAATACAACAAGATGAGATAAGAATTTAAAAAGATAGAAGGATTCCGATTTTCTCTTTTAAAAGAAATACATCCTGAAAAAGATGAGAAGGATAATTGATGAATTATCTAATTAAATAAATTAATTAGATACACACGAGTTCAGATTTGGAAAGAAAGTGAGAATATCCTTTTTAGATTTTATTAATTAAATAAAGATTTGATTTATTTAATTAATGTTAAATTTATGATTTCATTAATTAAATAATATAAATTATTTAATTAAGATTAGAAGAATGAATAGAAATGATTTAATTAATTAAATAATATAAATTATTTAATTAACATTAGATGAATGGATGGAAATGATTTAATTAATTAAATAATAGAAACTATTTAATTAACATTAGAGGAATGGATGGATTATGCATAGGAAGGGAATAAATGAAATTATTCAAATAAATAAGATTTATTTAACTAATTAGATGATGACATAGGTACCTAGGGCAAAAGATGCTACAAGGTGTCTAAATGATGCTATGTTGTGACAAGGTATCGTAAGAGGACATTTTTAGGTGTCTACATTTTTCCCCTCTTTGAGATGATGTTCAAGATGATGAGATTTGTGTCAAGTAACATCATTTCAAAGAAGTTAAGGTATGAATAGAGGAAAATGGATAATGATAGAAAGATAGTATGATGGAATGATGATGCCCCCTCGAGATGATAGGTGGGTTGAACAAACACGGGTAGGCTCTTGAAATGAAAGGGATGGGTCAAGAACTAAAGATGAAGGAATGGATAGAAGAAGTGAAGGATGCATTATGTTGTAATGAAAGTGATCAACCATGATGTTTGATTTAGCACTAGATTTTATGCACCAAGGTATAAGGACCAAGGTGACGATGTGTCTCGTGCCCCAGCGTAATACAACCTTGTCTAGATGTATGAGGAAGTAAACTTAGAGCGTTAAAGTCCTAATGCACAAAAGGTATGATGTGACCTTAGATGCAAAGGATAGAGAAAAAAGCTACTCCAACATACACAAGATATGAATATTAGCTGGAATGATATGGATTTGATACAAATGCAAGATAAAATGATAACACAGACAAGCAAGAAAGAAAGCATGCACAAATGATACAAAAACAAACAAGGAATTTCCCCTATCAAGCTTTAAATCGATGATTAATTGATGGATTGATGATGATGTTAGTGTTGTCATTGTAGGGAACGATATATCCCTAGATCAACACAAGGATGACTGATAATTGACTGATTGATGTGGATTGATGATGATAGTGTTGTCATTGCAGGGAATGACATATCCCTAGATCAACACAAGGATGATGATAATTGATTGATTGATTGGGTTTACAACAAGATAAGGATCAAGACCAAAGGATGTGATTGGATAATTTGACAAGATTGATCAACTTGATTGGTATGGATTAAGGATTGACTTGCACTTGGATTATTGCTTGGATTGATTCGATTGAGTTGATTGGATGAAATGGTTTTGATGAAGATGATTGATTTGGTTGAATGGGTGGATGATTGGATTGAGGTGAGGGATTGCATTGATGAAATTGGAACAAGTAATTAGATGGATTGATTTTATTGCTTGGATTTTTGTTGTATATTTGATTTTTTTTGTATTTTTGGGGATATTTTGATTTTTTTGTATTTTCAAAATATTTGATTTTTTTTTGGATTTTTTGAAATATTTTATTTTTATTTTTTTGGATTTTTGAAATGTTTTGATTTTTTTTGGATTTTTGAAATGTTTTGATTTTTTTGGACTTTTGAAATGTTTTAAGGTGTCAAAGGATGAAAATTTGAGTAGCCTTTATGCTAGATACCAATGAGAAGAGGAAAACCAAGTCTAGGTGCAAGGAGATAGATGGGATTAATGGATGAAAGGGGTGTGATAGGATAAGGGATAAAAGGGTCATGATATATGGATGGATAAAAAGGATAGTTCATAGTGAATGGAATGGATGTATGCATCATAAGAGAGCAAGGATGTGATCTCTAAAGACTATGTCACATAGGAATAACATGCCCCATTCTAGGTACAAGACTTAGGATTTTTCATGACAAAATATATGACAATAGGATAATGATATGATTGGTTTAAATAGGATGAGGTATGCCAGGAGATACCCAAAACATGTTTCAACCTTTTCCCCCATATCTTCATCAAGATCAAAATAAGAAGGGTGGATGAATGGACTCAATATCATAGGTATGTATGATGGCTAAGATGGTAGGTAGGATGGAAATGATATGAAATGAATGATAGATTGGATAGATAAGATATTGTGCTCCCAAGTGTAAGTGACATAGAAGATCAACCTACACATGATGCCTATTTTCTAGGTTTTCATCATGGTACCTATCAAGGGTGCCTGTTTACCGGGTTTTCACCACTGGACAAAGGGATTTCTCTTTGTACTCTTTTTTTTTTGGTTTGGTTTTTTTTGAAAAAAAAACTTTTTGACTTTTTGACCAAGAGAAGGGGGTTATGGATAGGAGGGACTCAAGTGTCTAGTTCCATGAAAGGTGATAGTCCCACTAGAGATGGATGTCATCGCATGGACCATGTCAAATGTCATTATGATCATAGATGTTGGTAAGGGATGACATGAAAGGGATATGGAGTAGGTAGATGATGGATTATGATGTGGATTATGGAGGAAAATAGTGGATTATGATATGAATTATGTAGGGAAGATATAGGGATCATATCAGACTTATGCAAAAGATGAATGGGGAGGCTTATCCAAAAGCATGGACCATAGGAAGATGGTGGGGGAGATATGTAGGATAATGGGTGAAGGGTGAGGAGATGGAGGCATGTGGAATTGTTCTGAAATGGAAGGGAACCATGACCAATGGTTGCACACACTGTGATAAACGTTGAAGCTTTTGATGTGGACAGGGTGTAGGAAGCAATGGGGATGTTTGCTTAGGAGGTGGGTGATGAAGTGCTTTAGGTACCCACATAGAATTAGTATTTTTATGACTTTTATTTGGCTTGTGGGATTTAGGAATTTGAGATTTTTGAAAGGAATGTGCATTTTGGATGGGAGGGGAAGGTTGGGATTTTTGTGATGTGGATGCCTCATTTGCCTTGATTTCTTTTTTCTTAGGTACCCAAACCATTTTTTTTTAGAATTTTCTTTTGGAGGTATGGGCTTATATAGCTTTTTAGATGTACTTGGCTTTGACTTTGTGAAATTGTATGCTAAGGCATTAGGACCTTTAGAATTTTTGACTTTATGTGTAGAGGCATCCAAATTTTTTATTTTGGAATCCCTTGGGTTTGGTGGAATGAGTGGAAGCTTTTTGTTTAGACAATGTGTGCATTGATTAGTCATGATGAATATGTTTAGAGGATTTATGGGTAGGTGGATAAGGGGACTGGATAATGGGGATATTAGGTGTGGGGAGAAGTGGAGGTATATTAGACAGAGGGATATTATGAATTGGAATAAATGGTGGTAGAGTGGATGGTGAAAGGTGTATGGTCACATGCCTTTGACATTTGTAGGATGATAGAGGAGAGATGGCAATATATATTTTAGGCGTATGATAGGCTTCATGATGGAAAGTGGACTTAGGATGCATGGAGGAAATACCAAAATCTTTAGGTTTTTGTCCTTGGAGTGTATGTCCAAGGCCATAAGAGCATGGAGGGACTTTGACATGGATGGGCTCCAAAATACCTTGTTCATGAAGGTCTAAGCCTTTACCTTGGTGGTTCATGTTTTGGAGTATGCAATGGACAATGGGACTAGGTGTAGGTGGAACACTAGACATGAGTTCCTTATTGGATGGAGAAAATCAAGCAAGGGAAGATAATGGTTGTTGTTGTTCTAAGGAGGAACATTCATGAATGAGGGTGGAAAGACCAAGTGGATATGATGGACTTGCAATGGGGTCGATAGTGGGTGATGGAGGATCATTATGATCTTGATTAGCATTGTGTTCACTTAGATCCAAGGTATTTGTTTGATCTTCTATGTGTGCTTGGGAGGAACTTATCTCATAATGGGAAGTGGATGTTTGTGCATCATAGATGGGTGAGGTGGAAAGCTCTTGACCATGGAATGCATAAAGTTGGCTAAGAGGATCATCATGGTCTTCTTGATCATAAAAGGGGTCTTGATCAAAGATGGAAGATTGATCATGAATAGTATTAGGTATGGTATGAATGGAATCATTGGGAGGGTGTTGATCTTTATGTGGATGAGGGGGTAATGTTTCCTCATGCTTAGGATTGTTCTCTTGAAATACCTCATTACTTATTTGAATGGAGGTGGAAGGGGATTTATCATGGAGAGACTTGTCATGTTCTTGATGGTCAACAACATAGGAGCATGATAGAGGGTGAATTGGACTTATGAGGGGAGACTCTTGAATTGGCTCAAGGGGTTGTAGATGACATGGTTGGCTTGAAGGACTTGGCATGATGTTTTAGGACTCTTTTGTATGTTCAAGTATATGTGTTGAATGACATGGCGACAATTAATTCCTTGCTTGTAGCCCTTGGGTCACATCCTTCATAGGTGGATGGGTGGATTGAGGTAATGCCATAGGTTTACCTTTGAAATGTTTGAATTTTGGGTGTGGATTTACTGGAGGATTAGATGATGATGGGTGGAATGAAGAGTTTGATGGGTTAGAAGATAGAGAGGCCAATGGATTAGGACTAAAACATGGTGAATTAGGGATAGGAATTTGATTGGATGGTGGTATGAGAAAGTTATAGGATGTATTCCCTAGGTTAGTATTTCCATTTTCAATGGTTGCATTAGAACATGAAGAATTTTGACCTTTTTGCAAGGTAGAACTTAAAGTCAAATGTTTTTGTCATGATGTGCCTTGATAGGTTGATGTGGCATTGACATACGAAGAAGTGGATGGATTAGATTGGTATGAGGTGGAAGGGGATGTCACATTAGGTTGAGGTGGCATTGGTTGATAATAAATGGATAGGGGATGATGTTGTGGTCATTGGATTTGACAAGTGGCAATGAATTGATTGGCTTGAGCTAGGAGGTGTTGGATTCGAGGTGATTTAATTTGTTGAAAATTTTGGAAGAGGGTTCAAAGGCTTTGTATGGTTTGGTGGTCTAGGGGTTGGGGTATTTGGTGAAGTGTTTGAAGGAGGTTGTTAATTTGGGATGCTAGGTCTTCTAATGTTGTCATGATGTCACACATGTGTGTAAGCTCTTGCATATCAATTTGTTCCTCAAAGTATGCAACATAGTTCATGTCATCATTAGAGGCGGTAGGAGAAGCCCCTTGAAGTATGATTTTAGGTTTTGGTTTTGTTTCATTATTTTCATTAGGGAGAGGGACTCCTTGAATTATGATCTTGGGCTTAGGTTTTGCCTCATGATTTGGCCTAGAGGGATAGCCCCCTTGGATTATGACCTTGGGATTATGATTAGGATTGGGATTGTTTATGATTACGACCATTTTGTCAAGTGGTGACTAGGACTAGGTTGGTGATGGTGATGATGTGGAATGATTAGATTGAATGACTTGGATGAAGTTTTGGGAAGGTTAAGGATGGTTAGAATGATATGTTTATGTGTTGTTGTTTATAGCTTGATATGGAAATTTTCAAAATAATGATTACACATGTACACACATGAATAACACATGCAAGACACATAAGCAAGTTTTAATTTGAAATTATGAATGTGATTATTAAGCACACTCTTGAAGAAGACACATCAAAAATTCCTAGAACTAGTCAAGTGGGTATGGCCAATTAGGTCTCAAGCTAGTCTACACAAGGTTGACTAAGGATGATTTGAAAGAAAAATCTTGCCACATAGTTGGGAGAAAAGGGTAACCCACCCTTCACCTTCACTTCCCAAAGGTATAAAGTTCTTTGGGGCTTATCCAAGAGTGACAAGATTTTAAATCCCAAACAAGCGTGTCTTTCGATTAACACTTCGATTGAGGTCATCCCCAGGGGTGATGAAATCACCTAGCAGGCCTCCTATGAAGGGTCTGAAAAAATAAAGCCAAGTGATGTGTTTGTGATCACACACACACACTTGATTCACACTGTAGTTGTTATTTGACCTTAGAAATGAAATGTGTGTATGCAAACAATAAAAGCACTTGTTCTTTTTAACCCCAAATCAAGATGTGTGATTGAAGAATTTTTTATTTTTTAAGTCCAATTTCAAATATGTGATCAAACAAGATTGATTTTATGCCCCGAATTGAAATGTGTGACAAACAAGATTAACGAGATGAAGGATGAAACGAGTGCACCTGCTTATTTTTCGCTTTCCAATTTAATGTATCTGATTGATGGAAATGTTGTTCCAGATTCTTAGATACCTCTGAAAGTCACCAAGACAAGAAGAAACAAAAAATTGCAAGCCAAAAAAGATATTAGGTCAAAAACATGCAATCTATTAAAAACCTAAAAAAAAATTAAAAATTAAATAGAAATCTAAACTAAATTAAAAAGTTAAAAATCTAAATTAAATTAGAAATTTGAAATCTAAACTAAATTAAAACTAAATTAAATTGAAAATCTAAATTAAACTAAAATATAAATTAAATTAAAAATCTAAGTTAAAAAAAATAATTAAAAAAAAATCTATATTTAAAAATCTAAAATCTAATAAAATCTAACTTAAAAATCCAATTTAAGAGCTACTTTAAAAAGAATATAAAAATAAATCTAATTGAAGAACTAATTAACAAAAAGCAATCTAAATTGAATTAACATCTAAATTGGATTAATTCCAAATCTAGATAACCTAAAACTAAGTCTAAAAAATCTAAATTAAATCTAATTTAATTTTAAATCTAAGTTTAATCTAAACTAAATCCAAAATTAACAAGATTAACAAATAAAAAAAAATAAAAAATATAACTAACAAAATCAAAAACCACTAATCTACATCAATGATAAATCAAAGGGTGTGCCAATCTACAGACCAATCAAATGTAGATAACACTATTACCTCCCAAATTTAAAATTTGTCATTGGATTTATTGTTTTGACTATCCAATTTAATCAACCACCAAAATCCACTACCCTATGATGTCTGATTTATTTTTTTGATGCAGGGTACTGTTGATGATTAGAGGACGGTGCAACCCATTTGATGACAGATCGCCGATGATGGAAATCTTGAACAGGTGCAATCTGATGATGCAGGGAAAGTTCTCTAATGTGACAACCAAGTGATGTAGGAAGATGACCAATCATGAGTGCAGAGAACCGATGGGAGAAGAAAAACAACGGGCGGTGAAGGTAAAATCTGATGGAGATCTCCTATCTGACCTAACATGATCACCAGTTGAAAACTGGTGGAAGAGAAATTTGGACTAACCGACCAGATCTAGATGACACAGAGATTGTGATGAAAATTGACACTACTAGAAATGTTGATTGAAGTCTGGAGAATAATGATGGTGTTGGCAATAGGGACAGAATGATGCCAATGATAAATAGAGTCAGCGGGGAGTTGAGAGATGAGGACTGTGATGGGTTGTCCCCCTACAACGATGAAGGAGTTTCAATGTGAAGCAACCAGAGATGGTAGTGACGATGATATAAGAAGAGGTGGTGGGATTTAGACAAAAGTCAGAGTTAAGACTGATTAAGGTTTCTAGAGGCTAAGCATGGGAGGCGACTTAGGATTTGACAATGTATAAACATCAATGTCGTGTACCACTACAGAACCATGGTAGAAGTGACTACTCAAAGCGAATAAAGTTGGAAGATCACGAATGTCGTATAACGTTGCACAACTGATTGCACAAAGCGCTGATAGATTCCTTCAAAGCTAATGGATTATTGAAGATTGGCAAGCCTAGTCAAAGTGAGCCGACTGGAGAATGTATGGCTATTGTCGACAAGTGGTTGTGGAGGAAAATAAGGTGTAGGAAACCAAGGGTGAGCCAATAAAGGTTTGTAAAAGGTTGACTGAAAAAGGGTACCATAGTCTAAGTAGGTGATGAAAGTTAGACAAAGAGCGATGGGGTACTAACCATGAAAATATTGAAGTGACCACCACTGAGATCCTAAAGAAACAATGACAGGGAAGAATTCACAAATGTAGATTAAGGTTCTGTAAAAGTCGACAGGGAGATTGAAAAAGATCTATAGAAAACATCAACCTTTAAAGCTTATAGTAAAAAATCAGGGAAATGGCCTCCCAAACGTGACGATAAAGTCAAATCTAAGCTAACTGATCACCAACAACAATTGACTCTCAAAACATGACAAAACAAGAGTTAGAAGGAAAAAAAACAAAAAAATGCAATTTTTTGCAACAGAAACCTACAAAACCAACAATTAAATCTATGGAGCATGTTCATGTCAGGTTCACCAAATGTAGATAGGGAAAAATCAATCAAATTTAGTATTGAAAACAATAAACTAACTAAACCCTATCAAGCACCATGAAGTACAAATTAGAATGAAAATGAAAATAAACAAAAGTCATGCAAACCAATTTTCAAACTAGACTTGATTGACCTCCATGGCTCTTCTCCACCTGCATAATAATGCAAGATTTTGAAGGTTGATTGTTGGAGGAATGTTGAATGCTCACTCCTGCAACATAACAACTTGATGATGATGACAGATGGAGATAGATGGAAGATTGATTTTGAAAGCATAAGGATGTCTAAAGAATCTCTCCCAAATGGCCTGTGAAAGGTTAGATTTATAGAGTTTCGATGTGGATGAAGATATTATTCGATAAGGATTTTATTTTTGAAAAAAGAGGAAATACAACGAGATACGATAAGATTTTAAAAAGATAGAAGGATTCTGATTTTCTCTTTTAAAGGAAATAAATCCTGAAAAAAGATGAGAAGGATAATTGATGAATTATCTAATTAAATAAATTAATTAGATACACATGAGCTCAGATTTTGAAAAGAAAGAAAAAATATCCTTTTTAGATTTTATTAATTAAATAAATATTTGATTTATTTAATTAATGTTAAATTTATGATTTCAATAATTAAATAATAAAAATTATTTAATTAAGATTAGAAGAATGAATAGAAATGATTTAATTAATTAAATAATATAAATTATTTAATTAACATTAGAGGAATGGATGGAAATGATTTAATTAAATAAATAATATAAATTATTTAATTAACATTAGAGGAATGGATGGATTATGCATAGGAAGGGAATAAATGAAATTAGTCAAATAAATAAGATTTATTTAACTAATTAGATGATGAAATGGGTACCTAGGGCAAAAGATGCTACAAGGTGTCTAAATGATGCAATGTTGTGACAAGGTATTGTAAGAGGACATTTTTAGGTGTCTACATGATCAACATGGACAAATCTATGAAGAAAACATAGAAGTTGTAACTCAAAATCTTGATGTAGTCTCCTTTGTGGAAGAGTTGGTCTTATATGATCCACAAATATATCTAGCTATGCTCGTAGACCAAGGGGTTAAATTTCCATGTGGTTTTGACATTAACACTTTAAGACCAACATCACCTAGTCATGATGCCAACAACAACAATGCAAATAATGCCTCCAACACTAGTCAACCCCAAAACGATGCCAACAATTCCTTTGTTGGAGCTACCACACAAGTTTCTATGAACACTACCAATGTCACTTACAATGACACATCCAACCAAAACACAATGAATTTAACATCCTTGGGAGGGACACCAACTATGTCACAAACCATTTCATAATCAATGCCTACAATGACAACATCATCATAATTAGTTGGAGCTACCTTTGGATCCACAACAATGGGGGAAAGCTTCTCAACCCCCCTATTTGGAGCTTCATCTAGTGCCATGGGAACATCATTCAACCCCTTTGGAGGAAATAAATGGCGTATTTTCATTAGAGCACCACAACCAAACACATCATCACAACTTCATACTAATGCTTCCCAAGGGAAAAATACCAACATCCCCCATGGATAATTCCAACAATTCTGACAAGGTAATCAGAATACACAACCTATGACTTCATTTGGATACCAAAGTATTCAAGGTCAACATATCCAACAAATATCAACTCAAAAGGCTAGGGGCACATTCCTACATATGCGTCACACATTCATACCCATCAACATGTCCCTAATCAAAACTTGCAATACCAACAGCATTCCAATCAAAACACATCATACATCTCACAACAATACATCTCACGACAAAATTTGAATGTTTCTTCACAACAAATGGGGACACAAGGGATACCCATCACTCCCATGTGTGATGTGACAAACAATCCTATAATTGATGCCTTTCAAGCTCAAGTGATGAACTTACAAAAAACAATTGAGAACATGAAAATGTCCAACAAAAAGTCACACACATCATATGACTTATTCCCATATCATTTTGACACAATTTTATACATGCCACCATTTCCTCCTTGATATGTGGCACCAAAATTCACCAAATAAAAGGGCAAGACAAATCCTATTGAACACATTCGAGAATTCACGACCAATTTTATGGACATTGTTGATGAACACACTTACTTGATTTGACTCTTTTCCAAAAGTCTTACAGGACCCACACTTGAATGGTTCTCCACTTTAAATGGAATAAAAACATGGGATGAACTTGCAAACAAATTTGTGAAGAATTATTCCTATAACATTGACACATACACCTCCATCACTAGCTTATGCACACTTACACAAGAAGATGTTGGAAAAAATTTTATCCCATTTTTCCAAAGATGTTGAAGTCTAGCAAGTCGTTGCCACATTGACATACCTGAAAAAGAAAAAGTTGACATGTTTGTCCAAACACTCCTAGGTCCATTGAAATATGGCTTACAATTCCATTGCTACACAACCTTTTCAGACTTAGTTGAAAGAGGAGTCAAACTGGAAAAAGGCCCTTATTGCTAAGGGAGAGCTTAAATATGGCCCTAAGAACACAAAAAAAAATGAGCCTTCAAACAAGAATAAATACTGGGTCAAGAATAAACACATAACCTTGGAATGATGGCATTGTTGATGCTAAGGCAGTTAATACAATGGGTCATGTACTCACTCTCAAAGGAGTTCAACCGTAGAACACAAAAATAATCACATAGAAACGTGCTGCTAATGCCATTTAAAATCAACAAAACAATCAAAACAATCAAAACCAAAGGCAGCCTCGTCAACCCAGACAATTCCTAAAAAGTTACACATATACCCCTTTGGGTGATCCAATCAAAGACGTCCTTAAGAAGCTCCTTCAAAATGGTGTCATTACACTAGAGGACCCTAAGCCATATTACCCAGGAAAATTTAAGTCATCATGGTAGGACGAAAATGCTTTCTATGATTACCACCGTGCTAAAGGACATAAGACCTCTTCTTGTCAACAATTAAAGAATTTGGTTCAAGACCTCATTAAAAATCAAGCAATTGAATTAGGTGGGCCACAATTCACATCAAATGCAAACCATACTATTCATAAGAACCCACTACAAGACCATGGTTCAAATAAAGCCTCAACGTTAGGTCCTTAGACTAATAATAATTAGGCCAATTACATGTGCGTTGCCTTTAATTATTTTGGTGGACCTATTATTAATCACTTGAGAGTTGTTAATGAATACGTCAATACCATCACTATCAAAAGAGCACCTGAATGCAACACCTCTACTTGAATTGGCACAGTCACTATAGCTGGTCCTCCTCCTCCTAGGAAACTGAGAATCACAATATCTATTCCATCTACTAAACCGTCACAAATAGGTTTATCCGCAAGGTAGTTGCAACCTAAGAGTTAGTTTAACCTCATCGACCAACTAGGAAAAACCCCTGTGCAGATTTTCATACTTGAACTGCTTCACATTTCTCCCACGCATAAGGCTATACTGGAAAAAACCTTGCAAGATTCTTCCGCCCCTAAGGATATTGATGTCAACCAATTTGAGGCCATGGTGGGATATCTCACTACGCCCCATCACATAACATTTTTAACCAAGACTACTTGTCACCAAAAACCAATCATAACGATGCCTTACATATTGAAGTATTTATCCATAAACACAAGGTTAGATGAGTTTTAGTAGATGGTGGAGTAGGACTGAACATCTATTCCTTAAAATTGGTTAAGGCTCTAGGCTTTTCTGATGCTTGCATAGACGCTAAAAAGAGCATTGTTATAAAAGCGTATGATGATGAAGAATGTTCCTCTTGAGGTGTCATAACTTTTCCTATCAAAGTTGGGCTGGTCATTGTGGACACAACATGTCAAGTCTTAGATCTTGAATTTCCTTATAACATATTACTTGGTCGACCTTGGATTCATGCCTTAAAATAAATTCTATCCACCTATCACCAATGCCCAAATTTTCCTTTTGACAGTATAGAAATCACCATATATAGAGACCCTGACCCTTTTCAATATTGCACCAATCTAAGGGGTATTTTAGAACATCAATTTCCCATCAATCGTGAGGCTTCAACTCCTTCAAAATTCATTGACCCATCCAAACTCACTAAACCTTCCATGTCCATGTCCACTTCTTCAACCTCCACATCCACTTCATCAGAATCCACTACTTCATCCACTTCCACCATCCCAAAGACAGATCCAAGTGTCAAGATCCAGGACTTAGGTTGTGGAGAATTCAAATTGTACAAAGCATAAGTTACATCACCCAAATACCCAAGTCTCCTAAGGCTTATGGGCGACCTTGTTTTAGGATGGATCCTAAAGAGATCTTCAAGGTTCCTCCCAAAATGAAATTCATAAAATGGGGCGATATGAGCAAAGAAGACCTAGGTATGTGCAGGATCATCATGGAAAAAACAAGCCCTTAAGTGGCAAAAAATTTAGAAAAATCAGAGTTAGGCAACTTGACATAAAATTTTGAATAAGTTATCTATATTATTTCAAAAATATGTAAGAATAGAATCTGTAGCAAATTGAATGTAGTTTCAAACTACTAGGTTTCTTTAAAAAAAAAAAAAATCTATTTGGTGAAAATTTAAAATTTCAATGTAGTGGTACTTAAATTTCAGGGAGAAAAGTAAGAAGTAGGTGTCTATCTGACCACCCTAACTAAAATAAAATGATAATTATTTTTTTATAATATTTTAGATATAAGTAGAGGACTCATGCCTTGATGTGATGCATATTTTTTTTGTAATTTTTTTCCAAGTAAATAATTAATTATGAATTTTTTATTACAACTTTTAAAAAAAAATTAAAAGTCATATGTCTGACCACCTTAACTTGGTCAAAACTTCCTGAAATTTAATTTTTCTTTTTTTAAATCCTATATTATGTGAAGCATAGAATGTGACACATGTTTTGGATTCAAAAAATGTGATATTTTTTGAAAGCTATAGATGTTTTTCAATCAGCCAATCAATCAGGACTTTAGTCATAATTTGAATAGAAAATGAATAATAATTACTTATTAAATTCAAAGTAAAGCATAATTTATATTGGTGGAATTTTTGAGAATCTCCTTTAAAAACCCTTTTTGTTTCATCAATTTTGGGTAAAAAAATAGTCATCAGCCACATACTCATCATATTGCCACTTTTTGGCCCATCGTGATCCTGCACATACCCACCTTGAGGACGTATTATCCTAGATTTATAGAGACCTAGAGAATTTGACCCCATTAATAGTCTAGATATAAGACAAAGGCTATGACATAATGATGGAAAAAGGATACGACGGTACTAGTGGCCTTGGAAAGAATAAGACAGGGATGTGAGAACCTTTAATTCCTTCTGAAAGATCAAAACATCTTGGGTTAGGGTTTGGACCACTCAAAATTTGTGATCAAAGTATGAATGTACTTTCAAGTGAGAGAGTGAATTCCTCTAAAAGTGTTGAGACCATTGAAGACCCCTTTATCAAAACCAACTCCCATGAGTGGGAATTTGGCTCCCAACAATCCTTAAGTGACTGTTGTCTTGATGACTTGTTCCTATAACTTGGAGAACTTACCTTTGAAGAGAAATTTTGGAAAATTTTAAAGATTGACCCAACAAAGAATAAGGAAAACCCAAAGGAACAAGAAGACAAGGATAGACTTTTTTATCCTCACAATAATGATGAGATAGAATCCTCTTTCGAGCCCATTAATTCTCATTCTGACATACCCATCCAACCATCTAAACCTAATAACCATTAGTAAGATTCACCTAAATTGCCACCTGACACCACCAACCAAGAGTCCAATCCCTTCATCCCCTACTTTGCTGATGAATATGAAAAAAGTGAAGGAGAATATTGGATAGAGTTTGATTGGGAACTGGATGACGACAACTTCATTTTCAATTTCTCTAAATCTGTCTGCATGCTTTTTGCATCCTCCCCACCATTTACCAATATTGGAAATGGTATCTCCTTAATCTAACCACAACTAATTGATTGGAACCAACAAGGGTCGCCTACTTTGGACATATTTCAGAATGACAAGGCCATTGCGGAATTTATGGGACTTCGTGAGAGCATACCATTGGAAGACCACAAGGCTGGATTTTCCATTGACCTAGATTATGCAACTTACTTTGGGGAGACTACTTTGTCCTCTAGTCACAAAATGAAAAAAATAAAATGATACGTCTTTAGGTGAAAAATGAAAGGAACCTTCTGCTAAAAAAAAGTAAAAAATAAAGGACATATTCAATGGTGAAAACCTCTCTGAGGTGCCTAAGGATGGAGGACTAGACTTTCTCCCAGTGACTCAAGAAAAAATTACAATGCTTATAGAGGACACCATGGAGGTAAACATATCTATAGTAGAAGATCCTAAAATGGTCCTCTTTGTGGCATCCCTGATAGAAGAAGAGAAACCTGAGTTCCACAAGTTCTTTTCAGAGCATAAAATAAACTTTGCAGGGTCATACGCTGATATGCCTGGGTTGGATCCAAAAGTTGTCTTGCACCATTTTCCATGATTTCCATATGCCAAGCTAGTGAAATAGAAGTTGTGAAAGATGCACCCACAAATTGCCTTTTTATTCAAAGCTTAACTTAAGAAATTGTTAGATGTGGGATTCATACAATCTATAGAATATGCTGAGTGGATATCAAATCCGCATCTACATAGATTTTTAGGACTTGAATCAATCATGTCCGAAGGATGAATTTCCTTTGCCAAACATTGACATAATAGTGGATCTTATGGCAGGATATGAGATGTTGTCCCTAATGGACAGTTTCTTAGGTTATAACTAGATTCGTATTGCCCCTGAAGATCAGCATAAGATGACATTCATATGTCCTTGGGGTACTTACTATTGGAACATCATGTCTTTTGGTCTTAAAAATGCATGTGCAACATATCAGAGAGCCATGACAACCATATTCCATGACATGATGCACAAGATAATGGAAGACTATGTAGATGACCTTTTGGCAAAATATTTGACATGAAAAGATCACTTGAATGTGTTAGACAAGAACTTCAAGAGACTGGAAGAATACAAGGTCTGCTTGAATATGAAGAAATGTGTCTTTGGTGTGACATTAGGAAAGCTTTTGGGGTACATTGTTTCTCATAGAGGCATTGAAGTCGATCTTTCCAAGGTGAAAGCCATACTAGACATGCCTCCTCCAAAAGGGATAAGTGAACTCAAGACATTGTAAGGCAGGTTATAATCTATCTGACATTTCATAGCATAATTAGTAGACAAGTGTCATCTATTTTAGTATCTCCTACGCAAGAGCATGCATTCATTTTCTATGGATAGATAAATGTCAGGAGGCCTTCCAACAAATAAAAGAATATCTCTTGTCACCACCTATTTTAATGCCACCAATCAAAGGGAAACCTTTGATCCTATACATTTTTGCAACAACTTCAACATTGGGGACATTATTGGCATAGAACGACCATGACGAGAAGGAAAGGGAAATATACTATATCAACCAGACACTAGTTGGATATGAGCTAAATTATACATCCATTGAATGTGCTTGTCTTGTAGTTGTCTTTGCTGCTCAGAAATTAAGACACTATATGTTGAATCACCAGACACACTTAGTAGCAAAGATTGATCCCCTGAAATATCTTCTCAGTCATGCAACATTGACAGGACATCTGGCAAAATGGGTCATGATCTTGAGTCAATATGATATTCAATATGTGAAAAGAAAGGTGATAAAGGGACAAGTGATAGCAGACCAATTGGTATACCCACCTATACAAGGAAATCATCCACTTGTAGCAGACTTCCTAGATGAGTCAATATTTCATACCGAACCTCAAGCACCTTGGAGGCTATACTTTGATGGATCTCATACTAATCATGTAATAGGAGCAGGAATATTGTTTATCACCCCACAAGGAGACTCCATCCCTAAGTCCTTCCGCATTGCTTTTCCATGTACAAATAATGTTGTAGAATATGAGGCACTTGTCATAGGATTTAGAATGGTCGTAAAATGGAAGATCAGAACACTTCATGTCTATGGAGATTCTCAGTTAGTCATTAACCATGTCAATGATGACTATGACAATAAGGATGAGAAATTAATGCCTTACAAGCGAATGGTTGGAAAATTTTAGACATATTTATACATGGCGACTTTTGAGAAAGTTATGAGAACAAAAAATAAGGTAGCAGACAGAATGGCCATAATTGGCTCTCTCCTAGATATTCCAAGTAATGTGCCTCAATTTGAATTCTTGGTAGAATATATTTTGGTTCTTGCCTATGACACACCTAAATTAGAGATGGTTTGCAAGCTTGTTGGTCTGAATTCTCCATGGTATCAAGACATTTACGACTACCTCTAGTCCCAAACCCTTCCCCCCAACGAATCCAATAACCAACAAAAGTCCTTTATCTGAAAAACTGCCAGATGCACTATCGCTAGTGACAACCTTTACCATCATAGCTTTGATAACACCCTCCTTCGATGTCTCGACACTAATGAAGCACAAATGACCTTATGAGAAGTACATGAGGGTATATGTGGATCCCATTCAAATGGTCCTACCTTAGCCAAAAAGATAACGAGACTTGGGTATTATTGGCTGACTATTGAGAGAGATGCATTGGAGTTTGTTAGAATGTGTCGCCAATGTCAAATACACAATGACTTGATTCATGTACCAACATAGGAACTCTGATAAATTACTTCTCCTTGGCCCTTCGCGTAATGGGGACTCGACCTCATGGGTAAAATCCATCCTACCTCATCCAATGGCCACAAATTCATCATCACTACCACTGAGTACTTTACGAAGTGGATTGAATCCATCCCCCTTACATACATTACCGTCAAACAAATTTCCAAATTTATCCTCAACTACATCATTTGTCGGTATGGAATTCCACAATCCATCATCATAGAAAACAAACTTCCTTTCAAAAACCAAGACGTTCGTGAGTTATGTGAGCACTTCCATATTCAACACCACTTCTCCACGCCCTACTACACACAAGGAAATGGTCAAGCTGAGGCGTCCAATAAGAGAATAATAAAAATTCTTAAGAAGAAAGTCAATGACACTGGATGTGACTGGCACATCCAACTTAATCCTACTTTGTGGGCTTATCGCACCAGTATTCACATGCCTATAGGGGCCACTCCATTTTCCCTGGTCTTTGGAGCCAAAGCCATCTTTCCCATCGAGGTTGAAATCCCATCTTTGTGAGTCTCCATGAAGGGTATGATCAATGATGAGGAGTATAGACAGTCATGATTGCATGAGCTAGAGATTTTAGATGAATGAAGACATAATGCCCTAAATCACCTATAGGCATACTAGAATCATCTCTGTTGCAGTTATAAAAAAAAAGTAATGGTTAGAAAGTTTGACATTGGCGACCTAGTCCTCATGCAAAATCCTAAGAATTGGGCTGTTAGAGAAAAACCTAGCAAGTTCGAACCAAATTGGCTAGGCCCTTATGTCATCATATCCTTTTTTGGTTCTGGAGCATATCAGTTAGCTACTCCAGATGGTGAACAACTGATAGAGCCCATCAATAGTCTACATCTTTAGAAGTTATATGCATGGCATCAAAAAGTCTGGTTGAAAACCTTAAAAATACAAAAAAAGTTAGAAAATATAAAAAATTGTCACCTTAATGAAAACCTGGCAAATAGGCATTTTGGTGACACCATAAAAAAGAAATCAAAAAATGAAAAAAATAGTAAAGAGAAATAATTCGTCCAATAGTGAAAACCTCACAAATAGGTGCTTTGGATAAGTACCATAATGAAAACCTAGTAAATAGGCACCATGTGTAGTCAGTCATTGTTCTACCATCTACTATCACTCTATCTACCTTGGTCCTTAATAAAATTTTCTGCCACCACCATGACACTTACTATGACATCACACCCTACCATTCCTTTCATGGTTGACAAATGGTTGACATCAAGTCCTGCATACCACCATCTGTCACCCCATGCATGTCCTTTTCACATCCTTCAAACTTGGCTAAGTCCTAGACCTGACTAGGGGCAATTATTTATCACTTGATTGCAGTGGGTATCACACATGGTCTTGTCAATCGGAAAAGTTCTAAAAAAAGACATTAAAATTTGAAAAAGTCTTGAAAAAAGACATCAAAATCATAAAAAAGACCAACATCATAAAACGTCCTGAAAAAAGACCTAAAAATTAAAAAAGTTCTAAAAAAAGACCTAAAAATCATAAAAAGCATTGAAAAAGACATAAAAATCATAAAAAGTCATGAAAAAAGAACTAAAATTGAAAAACGTCCTAAAAAAATCCAAAAGAATCAAAATATGGTGAAAACATAAAAACATCCAAATAACACTTCAAAATCTCAAAACAGAATCATAACTGGTCAAGTCAGTCATTTTAGTCAAGTCTTTGTCATTTGTCGAACTACATTGTCTCTACGCATTTGCTACATAGGAAAGGCCTCTCTTTGAGTCCCCAAGACATTAGATCAGTCCTTTTAGGTTTGTCAAAATAAAAATCATGGCTCAACCTTTTGTCATTATGGAAAAGTCATTGGTCATGTCAAACTATGAGGTCTCTGAGTGTATGACATAGGCGAGGCCATCTGTCAATGAGCCCCTGAGGCTGCACTAGGTCAGTCCATTAGGGTTCATGACACTACACTGGCACACATGTCAAAATTCTTCAAGTCAAAGAAAATCATTTTCAAATAGGAAAACTCCTAAAACAAATTACGAAAATCATTTATTTGGCATATCAATCACATCGACATGCCAACATCAACATGTAGTCTAAGCACAAGTCAAGAATCAATCAAACTTCAGTCAAAACTCAGTTAAACTTTAGTCAAAACTTAGTAAAACTTTATTCAGAACTCAATCAAACTTCAATCAAAACTCAATCAAACTTTAGTCAAAACAAGTCAAACCAGCACAACCAGTAAAACTGTCAACACTTGGTTATTCTTCAGATGTGTCCTTTTGAAGAACAACCTCTATCATTTATGCCTTAGGATGTGTTCTTCCTAGGCATTGTCACCGTCATCTGATATTTTGAGGGATCCTCTTGGAATTTGGGGATCGATCCTCTCGACATCGACATCATTTAGGATGTGTCATTCCTGAATTTGGAAAACTTTGGCACTCCTCATCTTGGCATCGTTCAACCTTGACACCTGACATCTTGGCAATCGGAAATCCCTAACATTTTGACATTTAGATACCTAGAATCTTGACACTTGACATTCAGAAACACTTGGAAAACACTTGGAAAACATTATCTTGGCATTTTATCTTTTTTATCTTTCATCATGTGACTAGTTTCTCAACGACATCCTAACAACAGGATTTAGAGAAGCATCGAAGTTTCATGTTGATTGACTTTTCTTATTTTTTCAAACTATCATGTTACTAGTTTCTCAGTGACATCCTGGCAACATGATTTAGAGAAGCAATGATGTATCATGATGGTGGATTTTTCTTGTCTTTTTCAGGCAGTCATGTTGCTAGTTCCTCGAGGATGTCTTGACAATAGGATTTAGAGGAGCAACGACCTTCCATGACTTGTCTTTATTATCTGTCTTATGCTTGCAATTGATTATGACAAAAAGACTGGGGAAATTGCGCTCTTAGTATGAGTCATGATCATCCTTTTCTGCGACTACTTGTCTCATGTGATGGAACGACCTTGCACACCTTGATCTAAGTCATATCATGGTGTTTGTTGACCATTACAACACTCCACCCAATAATGATTAAGAGCAATAATTGTTAAGTCCTATGGTAATAGGTTGAAGGATTTGGTCTAGGCACTAACATTTATCTCCTTCTCTCTTGTCGTCTAGTCACGTCTGTCTCATGATGATATCTTGTGGCATACAAAAACATAAGTGCATACATAATCATATTGAATTTTCATTAGTCCATGGCATATAGTCATTTTAATCATTTTTATTTACATCATTTGCATATATCATTTGCATTCACATAACATATACATGTACACATCACCCTTATCATTAAAACACATATATATCACATCATAAGATTGCATTGTCCATAGATATATAGTCATGCATCAACATACATAGACAAGGCATCCATAACAAATCATACATTCTACATCTATGTCATTATCATTAGAACATTGCATTTCCATGACATATAACCCTACATAAACATTACATCATCATGGAATCACATCATAAATAATCATCATAAATGCATACATGGCATGGAATATAAACAACATCATCATAGGAATCATAAATGCATAAATCACAATCACATAGTCATCACATAGTCATCATCATAATCATCATCAGATAAAGCATACATCATAAAACATAGTTGGAATCTGAAACCGTTTGTGCCATTGTTTTTCTGACCATCAAATTAACTTGTCAAGACACTTTCCAAATTTTTCTCACACCGGCCCAAAATTTGCAAATTTTCCCAAGGGAGCATAGATACTCTGTACCTTCACTGGGGCATGTTTTTGACTAAATTTTTCTTTTTCACAATGCGATAAATTGCATTATGACAAAGATGGGAAAAATGTAGACACATAAAAATGACCTAGGCTTGCAATCTCTATTTTTCATCTCTTTCTTCCTAGCATAATTAAGACATTTTAATTATGTCCTAGGTCCACTTTCGACTATTAATTAAATAATTCATAATTATTTAATTAATTCATGTCTTTTTATTCCTCTTGATTATTTAAATAAATAAATTTTATTTATTTATTTAATACGTCACTAATTGTCTAATGTCTTCCTATAATTAAATAAATTTCTTAATTTATTTAATTATCCTTGTCCAATAGTTCTTCTTGATTATTTAAATAGACAAGTTCTATTTATTTATTTAATTTTTGGTCACCTTCTCTAATTAAATAATTATCTTTAATTATTTAATTGTCTTATTTGACATTTCCCTCATTTTAAATAAAATCATTTATTTAAAATAGTCCCACTTTCTAATTTCCCTCTTTTAGTAAATAATTTAAATGAATTATTTACTACCATGTGACCCCACCTTTTGAATTAAATTAATTTTTAATTCAAAATAGTCTTTTCCTCCAAAAATCAAGTAATTTCTATTATTATTTGATTTTTCTAGCCACCTTTTTTTTCTATTCCAATCTTATCTCTTGTCACATGCATTGTCAGCCCTTGATTTGATTTTCTAAAAATCAATTTTGTCCATTGATTTTGAATTTGTCCTAATGTTTCCCTAACCCTAATTGTGGGTTGTCATATTGAATCTTGTCCATTGATTCTAGGGAACCTGTCAACTTTTAATCTTGGTCATTCACTCAACATTGCATTTTCTATAAAATGGCAATTTTGGACTCATTTTGTCACCTCCTGCTCATGTTTTGTCATCTCATGCTCATGTTTTTTCATCTTATTCTCTTGCTATCTTGTCATTTTAGGCTATTTTCTGCATACTTCATAGTTTCTAGCTACATTTGTGAGATCATTTAGTTAAAATCCTTCAACATTTGCTTAGGTCTTGTCATATTCATAGATTGCTCACATAAAATCTGAGGGCAACATCATATTTCCAGCAAGTTGAGAAGGTATAATGGAGGTCAACCATGGAGAATGAAGACATTGGGTAAGATATTTTCATTTTTTTTAATGTTATTTCCTTTGCACATCATTATTTCCTTGGGTTTTTGTGTTTATGCTTTAATTTGCTAACCCTAGAAAAATTCCCATACTTACACCACTCCTGAGGTTACAACAATTATGCAACAGGTTAGTCATGTGGATCCTTCCTTTGCAATTCCAACTAGCATTCCAAGTTCTTTTGTGGCATCCCATGTTCCCTCTTCCACCTACACTCCTCTTAGTGTCCCTTTCACCTCTCCACCATTAGCCAAAGCCAAAATGCTCCACCACCATACCTTGTCTATGGTAGCCCATTATCCTTAAAAATCTTACGCACCTCGATGCCACAAGGAATTGAAATGCCTAGGTTTGAGAAATACGAAGGTAAAGGATACCCTAATAATCATGTCAATTCTTATAAAACCTTGTGTAGTGATTTTTTCCTCGATGACAAGCTGTTAGCCAAAAATTTTCCTAGGACCTTGAAAGACATTGCATTAGACTAGTTTTCAAACCTACCCAATCATTCCATTAGATCATTTAATGAACTTGTAGATGCTTTCATAAGTCATTTTCAAGTTCACATGACTCCTAAAAAAACAATGGCAGATTTAATGTGTTGTAAACAAAATACCGATGAAAAAGTCACTAACTTCATTTCTCGTTACCAGTCATTGCATGCTCAAATTCATGCCAAGATCCCTAATTCACATCTAAAAAATATTTTTATCGATAAATTGCATACTCACCTTCAAGATAAGTGTACAATGATGAAATTCCCCTTGTTCATGCATTTATACATGACCCTCTATGATTATCACAACTTGGTTTCTAGTGGTGATTCAAATTCCACTTCCAATCGAGCTGAGAAATATAAGAAAAATAACAACAATGGATCAAAATTTAAAAAACCTAACTGGGGTTTCTTACCATTCAATCTTCCCTCTTTGAAACTACCCCAACCTATTCCAAACCAAGTGGTTGCTCTTAAAACAACCGTGCCCTATACCTATGAGGACCTGAAGAGACAATTTACTCCCCTACCTAATACCCTTCACAATACCATGAACCAATTTCACCAACAAAAAATGATCACTTTCCCAACCATTAAACCACTTGACACCACCAAGCCCTTACCACCCAACTTCAAACAAAATGCTTATTGCCATTTTCATCACAAAAATGGCCATGACACTAAATAATGTAAGTGTCTCAAATACTTAGTTCAAGACCTTATTGATTTGGGTTGTCTTTCCATTGTGGGTGTTAATGATCAATGTAATAAGTCTATTGCACCCCCTAACCAAAATTTACAAATCTTTACCAATCCTACGCCTAAACACAATATCTCATTTATCAAGGCTAGGGAACCTTCAAACCCTCAAGTCTTGAACATTAATACAAATAATGAACAACTTGATATAACTCCAAATGATACTCAAGTTAATCCTATGGATGAACTTTTGGGTACGATAGAAATTATCCCTTGTAAGGGCCCAACCAAAAAAAATATTGATATCACTTTTTCTTCCAAATATATACTTAAAAAGCTTCTTGATGGTCCTCTTTACATAGCCAGCTAAATCTATGACAAGCCCACTAATGGGATATTAATAGATCCTTCCTGTGGAGAGAATATGATTACAGAAGAATTTTTAGTACTACATGAGCTATATCAAGATAACTATAGTAAGCCAACTGCATGGATGATAAAACATACTGGTTTTGTGTGCCCTACAATTAGATTGATCGTACTCCCATTACAAGTAGGACATAAAACTTTGGAGGTAACATTTTTTATTATTTCACAATCGAATCAATTTGGTCTGCAGCTAGGTCACTCTTGGCTTCGCTCGATGAAAGCGATCCCCTTGGTTGTTCATAAGTGTTTGAAGTTTCCACATGGAAATGAAATATTTACTATCAACCATAGTGGCTTTAATCCCTTATCTTCTAAGGGTAATTTTTCCTTAGAATATTTGTAGCCTGAACCTATGGAGCCCATTACTCCTCGTAAGGATTTCTTCATCATAGCCTATCTAAAATTCAAAGCCAAATGCATAGCCGAATTGTCTCTTCCATCCCAAAAAACTTAAACTTCCCCTATCCTAGATGAAACCATGTTTCAGCCTGAATCTGACATTGAACAACCACCCATAAACACATCCCCTCCAACATTTAAACAACTAAGAGAAAATGAAACCAATCCTTCCATGCCTCCTCACATTAAACAAGTGTATAAACTTAAAGAGAAAGTGACCCATCATCTTCAGTTTCTTTCGTTCTTCCCCCTCAAGATGAAAATGAACCTATGATGGAGTAGCCCACTCTTACACCTCAACAATTTCAAAATAAATTAAACAAAACTATGGTGCTAGGGAGCGTATATGTTGTCGTCGTCTCCTTGCTCGTCACTCTCGAATGGAAGAAAAAAACAAAACCCAACCTATACCTATGACAGAAGCAATAGATGACCAACCTCTTCCCCCTGAATTGCTACAATACAATACAGTCCAACCCTCACAACAAAATGAACCAATCCAACAACCAAGACTTTTGATCCATCCTTCCTTGGAGATAACCCTTCGTCCTCCTATTGTAATCAACCTTGATGATGATGAGGACAAAGAGATTAAAAAAATAGATGAAGAAGTGCATAAAACTCTAAACTCATTATTTTCATCTACCATGAGCTTAAAAAATAAATCTTCTTAGCCAATTGATGAACCTAGAATATCTCCTAGTTCAGCCCTTGCAATTATTCCTTTAGACAGTCAACCACCCTCGCAATACACTGAACATGATTGGGAGGTAGATGACTTGTTAGATGGTTGACTTGCATTTGCCTTACTAGCCTTTTACACTTTCCTCTTTTTATTTTTTTGTGTGTGCATATTTTGTTCCCTCGTAATGTGTGCTTAACATTTCAGGTAAGTGCACCAAGATGGTTCCCAAAAAGGGGGCTTAAGTGGCCACTTTTTTTTCTTCTGAAATTAGGATGCTGACCTTGGACGTG